>CAUYON010026171.1:0-58971 GCA_963573935.1 Arctocebus calabarensis | reverse complement strand
TCGAACCTGCCAGCTCAGGTGTACGTAGCTGGCGCCTTAGCCCGTTGAGCCACAGGCGCCGAGCCAAGATGAAAGTATATATATATATTTTTTTTTGTAGAGACAGAGTCTCACTTTATTGCCCTGGGTAGAGTGCCGTGGCGTCACACTGCTCACAGCAACCTCCAGCTCTTGGGCTTAAGCGATTCTCTTGCCTCAGCTTCCCTAGTAGCTGGGACTACAGGCGCCCGCCACAGCGCCCGGCTATTTTTTTGTTTTGCAGTTCTGCCGAGGCCGGGCTTGAACCCGCCACCTTCGGTATATGGGGCTGGTGCCCTACTCGCTGAGCCACAGGAGCCGCCCAGAATACAACATTTTGATAAACCATTTTTTTTCTGTAATGTTGATAATTTTAATTCTGAGCTTTGATGAAAAGATTTGTATTTTGTTCTCAGAAGAGAGGAAATTCAGAAGGGAATAGGGATAAATTATACCATGGTGAGGGTTTGCAAGTTAAGGAATAAATTTTCCACTTGTATATCCTGGGGCAGAAGCAGTAGAGCCTGGAGGCTCCTACCCTTCAGTGTCTACACGGCACGCTCAGCCTGTAAGGGAGGAAGGGGCTAAAAAGATGCACTTTGGCAGCCAGCCGTCAAGAAACTGTAGATGGGACTCAGAGAAAAGGCTCCTCTCGAAAGATTAAGGGTTTCATTAGAGGAGTTGTAATGCAATTTAGTTGCCTTAAAACTAGAACTTTTAGTTTTTCATTTATTCTTAACGCATCCCACTGCCTAGAGCATTTTCCTGTTCTCATCATGCCCCTGTCCTGCAAACAACAACAAATATTTTCTGGCAGACTCCTCCTTTAAGCCTCAGTTTAGATAATACTTCTTCCTGAGAGCATCCACTTTCCTCAAATTTGGTTATAGTGGCTTCTTGCCTACTTCTTCAGGACCTCATATTCCTCTATCATGCATATTACTCTGCATTATAGGTGTCTCTTTAAGAACCCATCTCTCCACAGGCCTCAAGGTCTGTAGGGACAGAGACCAGAACTATTGTGTTTATTGTCATAGCCTCTGCATACTTTTAACACAGAAGAAGTTCTTAATAAATCTTTGTTGAATCCGTGGCTGAATATATGCATATACGAATTAAATTTTAGATAGCTTTGTAATGCTGAAAAGTATTTGGCTAATAGTTCCTAGGATATAAAGGAAAGCTCCTTGTGAGCCTTCACTAATATTCATGACAGTCAGCAATTAAATATAATCCCCCAAATCCCATAAAACTTAGTGCTTTTACCAAAACCTCTGACCTCACACATGATTAGGTGCTTTTGATCATGTTAGAGGCTCTCAGCAAAATCTGTGGAAAACCTCAGCTCATGCAGGGATTCATTTATTCAACAAATATCTATCAAAGCTAGATAGACATTCAAAGAATACAGATTTAAAGATTTGATCTAAATATAGCCCCTGAGTCTAAAAGAAATTCTGTTGAGGTTTAGTTTACATTCATATGTGAATTTTGATAGAAAACAGAAACAGTATAACCCAGCATGTTTTATTTTCTCTCTAGCTGACATAAAGCATCGAGCCCAAGTTACTATGCAAGTATTGTGGTATGCCTGGCTCTGACGGCTGAAAGCTTTTACTCCATTTGTTCCCTTTAGAACAGGTTTTGTTTGGAAGCAGTTTTAAAAAATCTTTATTTGGACCTGTGGATTAATCTGTAAACTACCTCAGCCCGTTAAGAACTCAACAGAATGTAAATCTCAAGTATAATAAAAATATTGTTACTAGACATAGCTTAAATGGTTAATATAATTTTCCTGTGTCTTTTAGTAGAAATACTGGATACTGGCTGTACGTAAGTAGAATAGGACCAGGAGGCTACATAGACTTTGGGTTAGGAAAGCTTTGGGGAGGGCTCAGTGTTTTTCTTTAAAGATAATTCAGTCATGTTTCCTTTTTCTTAGTCCTCCTATGTCTCTCTTCCTGCCACGAATTAACCTACCAGATTTGAAACTTCGATTTAAAATAAGAATGTGAAAATGTGGCAACAGGTGTTTTCTGTTTTATTAGTGGCATCTTAATCTTTTATTCTTTCTTGTCGGGAAAGTAAGAGAATTCTTCTTTATGAAGAGTATTTTAACCCTGCCAAATTTTGAATTACTTTTAGTCAACAACAAAACATTTCTGCACATAAAGTATTTCCAAAGAACTCCTTAGTTCACAAGACAAAAACCCAGTTAAGAAAATTGCTATGTATTAAGCCGTGTCTCAGAGGTTCACTCTTCTCGCTGCATATTAAAGAGTTCCCTAGGTAATTATAATGCACAGCTGGAGAATACTCTGGATTAGTGTTTTGGGGGTTGGGAGCTGAGAATTTGAAGAAAATTATAGATTCTCTCTCCTCTCCCCCCAAATGCATATGTACATAAAATTGTATTTATGGATTTTCTGAAGCCTATCTATAGACCTTAATTTAAAGACCCCAGGCTGTGATTAGTGATGGGTATTTTGAAAACTAAGGCTATAAGGATGTGGACCACCCAGGTGATTCTAACACACAGTAAAAAAGCTTTTGGCCTACTTAAGGGTTGAGATTTTTTTTTTTAAAAATAGCCATATAAAGAAAGATATTACATCTTTTGTAAAACCACTTTTTTGGCATCTAATGATTTTTGTAATGGAGCATGTTGTACATTTCTGTCATAATCAAGTACTAGGCAAGACTTTTATATCCCCCCGATGAACTGGTAATTAATTGTGAGATCTGCATATCATATTGTTTGTTTCTAATTTTGTGTCCAATTGTAGAAAATGTTCTCAGCCTCTTTGTTTGGTTATTTTGGGGTTTTTTGTTTATTTGTTTGTTTGTTTTAATATGGAGTCTGTTTCCTGGGCTAGGGTACAGTGGCATCATCATAGCTTACTGATTGCAGCCTCAAGTTGCTGGTACAAGAATCCTTCTGTTTCAGCTTCCCAAGTGTCTGGGACTACAGGGACATGCCACCACACTTGGCCAATTTTTTCATTTTTTGTAGTCATTAGGGTCTCACTGTGTTGCTCAGGCTGATTTTAAACTCCTGGGCTTAAGCAATCCTTTCATCTTGGCCTTCAACCTCTTTTTTTTGTATAATTATCTGTCCCCTTTCCCCCATTTCATAATGTTTGTTCTTTTAATGAAATAGTTTTTCTGTTACTTGCCATGTACGAAATCAGGGGTTGTGTTTCATTATAATAATGTCTACCCCATTGAAGGATATAAACTCATATCCTGTGTATGGCTTGTTAAAGGATAATTTTCATAATGGTAATCATTACTCTCATATAAACATAGTATGAACATGTATTGAGGATTTTATTTGACTTCTTTATGTAACCCATGTAAGATTTTACAAGTAACTCAAAGGAACAAAAAAACACACAAATACAGGCAATCACTGAATGCTGAAAGGAAATTACTAGTAGGTACAAAACTAGTTACTGTCCACAGAGCAATAACGTGTTAAGTTTTGGAATCACCTACTGAGGGAGAGTCATCAGTTGCATCTCCACAGGACAACATTTGCTTGAACAGTATTGACAGCCAAGAAATTAATCAAAACTGGAGGTTCCCTAGAGTAAATTTCAGCCTTTGTAACCATGAAAAGGTAGAAAATAGAGTACAGTACCTTTAGTCAAAATATGTCTCTCTGGCTTGGCGCCTGTGGCTCAATGGGCTAAGGCACCAGCCACGTACACCTGGCTGCAACCAGGCTGCAACAACAATGACGGCTGCAACCAAAAATGGCTGGGCCTTGTGGCGGGCTCCTGTAGTCCCACCTACTTGGGAGGCAGAGGCAAGAGACTTGCTTGAGCCCAGGAATTGGAGGTTGCTGTGAGCTGTGATGTCATAGCACTCTATCCAGGGTGACAGCTTAAGGCTCTGTCTAAAAAAAAATTCTCTTACTACTTAATCCTTCATGTTACTTCCTACATTTTTTCTTTTCTTCTTTTTATTGTGGAAAATTGCCTCATAGGCAATCTCAATCAATTGGAAACAGTCCCTGAAGTATATCTTACAAAGAAAAAATAGACCTTTTTATCAAAAAGTTATGGCCGTGTTTTTCCTGCTTTAAAAATTTTTACCAGTGGATGATCTAGTATGCTCTAAATGATTAGGATTTGCTGCTAATTTTGAATCTTTGTAGTCTAAATATGTTTCTTCATTTTTCTTTTATAGGTAGCTGACTGTTCTTGGGATGAAACGATAAAGATTTATGATCCTGCTTGTCTTACTAGTCCTGCTTGAAATATACGTTTCTTGTCAGAAACAGGTTGTTGGCTGGAGAACTACTTAACAGCAAATCAATAAACTATTGAAAACAGACATTATACCTTTATATGCTATTCAGATTTCAAAAATTTGAAATTTACTTTGGATCATTTTTCAGATAGCTGATGAAGACTTTGGCTCTTTAAGCCTCATATATAAGCCATATTTCTTAAAATCCTAAGGAATAATTAATGTTATGATATATAACTTGTATCTATTAAAATGTAATCTCTATTGTAAAATGTATTAAAATATCAGAGGTCTATATTGATAGTAGTATAACTAATTTTTAATTTATTTCATTTTGATGTAAAATATAACACTGTTGTTCATAAAAATCAAAATAAACTTCATCTTTTACCCATTTATCATTTATGCATCTCCAACAAGATTGCTTTTTCTACTGCATTATATATATGAACACAATATTGTATATAATGGAGATACATGTGTGGTTCAGTAACAGGTATCAGATATATTTTTAATATAGATTTAATGCATTCATTTCTTTAGTGGTTATTTATTGAACATCTGCTATGTGCCTGACACATAGACTGGATGAAATTATCTCAACAACTGGTGCCATGCTTTAAGAACTTGTAATGCTATGAGTTTAGAGCTCACAATTTTTTTACATTTATTCAAATCATAGATACTATACCCATTACTATATTCTCTCTTCCTTCTCTCCTATCAAAAAACCTTAAAATTGTCCATTGAGCAGTCTTAGGTCCTACTATAGATTCTAGTTCTTGCCCTTGAAACTAGCCATAAGTAATGCTACAAATTTTCTTAGCTACTTCCCTAAGTCTCTTTGAAAAATCTCTAGGTGCTGATGAACTAAAAAAAAAAAAAAACAGATGTGCTGAATGCAGTGGCTCCCATAGCAGAAGGATTGCTTTAGGCCAGAAGTTTGAGACCAGCCTGGGCAACATACTGAGACCCTATTGCTACAAAAATTAAAAAACATTAGCTGGCTGTGGTGGCTCACACCTATAATCCTAAGCATGAAGTAAGCAGATCACTTGAACTCAGGAATTTGAGGCTGCAGTGAACTATGATGGCACCACTGCACTCAGCCTGAGCAACAGAGGGGGACCCTGTCACAAAAAATTACCTTAAAAGGGAAAAACTAATAAATAACTTTGCATAAAATTTTACATTTTATATAAACATTAAAATGTGTTATAAGTGGCAGAAATCATAAATTCTTACGTTTTTGAGAAGGTTTAAAGAACATTTACTGCAAAAATAAACTGAAATATATGTATATTGTCTTACATATTTCTTTGTTACTAGTTTCAGAAAAAAAATGAAGACAGCTTAAGATATAAAACAAGAGAGCATAATAAAAAGGTAAAACAGAAGACATAAAGTAGAGCCAGGAATGGGACTTGAAAGTAAATACCTCAAAATCCTATAAAATGTCTATCTGCTGAGTGGGCCTGAAGATTTTTTTTTTTTTTTGAGACCGAGTCTCAATATGTCACCCTCAATGAAGTGCTGTGGTGTCACAGCTCACAGCAACCTCAAACTCTTGGGCTTAAGCAATTCTCTTGCCTCAGCCTCCCAAGTAGCTAGAACTACAGGCGCCTGCTGCAACACTTAGCTATTTTGTGTTGTTGTTGTTGTAGTTGTTGTTTGGCAGGCCCAGGCAGGTTTGAACCTGCCAGCCCCAGTGTATGTGGCTGGCACCTTAGCCGCTGAGCTACAAGTGGGAAGCCAAGGGCTGAAGATTTGCCACAAAGATTTCTAGCCTCAAAAATGGGAAAGCTGGTCAGTTACATGATTCAGTGCCTATAGTCTGGAGGAAATAGACTCTGTCCTAGTGCCAGGCTTGGCCCTAGAACCAGGCCTGGCATGTAGAAAGTGCTCAATAAATATTTGTTGAATGAATGAATGATCTCAGGGAAAGTACAACTCATTTTGGTTCTTAGATCAGCAATACTAATTGTTTTTGAGAGGCTCCCTAAAGAGGACACTGCTTAACATAAGTGCATTATAATGAACAAGATGCTCAGATACAACTTGTCATAATGATTAGTTTCATAGAGCTTTTTGTTGTTACTTTCCTCCATATAATCTAATGGTGTCACACCAAGATACAGGTCAACAAAAGTGGGTCCACAGTGTGTGTTCTCTGTATATGCAGAAGTTATGATAGACCTTTAAAAACCAGACCACACTTAATGAAATGAAATTATTTATTTTCTCTTTAGAATGTAGGAGATTTTATTAACAAAATAATTTACCATGTGTCTTTTGAAACAAAAACTGTGATTTAAGAACTAATAACTTCCCTGATTTATTTTTTTTCCTCCATTTCAGGGGTGTTTAGAACATTGACTTTGTAATATTTAACCCATGTTCTTGTAATCTATCCATGTGAGAGTCATCAGGTTGGTTCCTTGGAGCTAGAATTGGAAAACTGTAAGGAGCAAAGCTGGATTCTCTCCTGAAAGAGAATGTACGAGATGTTTTAGTTTTTGGTAGCTCATAAGCTAAGCAGCTTCTGGACTTTGAAGGACAACCAGTTATTCTTTCCAGGTTAGGAAATCAGCATTTGTCCACTGGGTGCTGAGCTCTTAGCTTTCATCCTGCCTCCCTCGGCACCTACACTGCAGTGACAGAACAGCACTAAAGAATGCGTGAAGGAAGAGGGGATGCACAATCGCTGATCTGGGATGGAGGCACTATGTTAGTGTCATGGTAACTCACGGCAACCTCAAATTCTTGGTCTCAAGAATCCCCTTGCCTCAGCCTCCAAAGTAGCTGTGACTACAGGAGCCCACCATAGTGCTCAGCTAGTTTTTTCTAATTTTAATAGACAGGATCTTGCTCTTGCTCAGGATGATCTTGAACTGAGATGAGGTGATCTACCTGCCTTGACCTCCCAGAGTGCTGGCCACCACGCCTGACCAGAAATGTTTATATATATTATCCTTTTCAATCTTTATAACATCTCTGCAAGTGGCCCTCCCTGTTTTCCAGACAAAGAAGCTAAGATCCTCAGGAGTCATGACAACCAGGAAGAAATGATACTGGAATTTGAAATCTGAAATGACTGAATCCAAACCCATGGTCTTGCTACACAGCCTCTTTTTCTTAGGAATAGTGGCCTACTGAGAAATAGTCAAGATGTGGATCTCTAGTTATTAGATCCTGATCATTCCTGAGAAAATTATCAAACTGTTTCTGAGTCTAAAGAACTAAGAAGCTGACCATGCCTAAGAGCTAAGAAGCTGGGGTGACCATGCCCAGGGAGATCCAGGCTGAGAGCCAGCTGTCCCTTCTGCCTTTAGCTGGCACTTCTTAACTGTATATCTTAGCAATAATTTGCCTCTTCCAAAATTCAACTCTCATTAAATTTCTTAACAGGCCTCTCCTTTTATGTGCTAAACCAGTTAAAGCATTTTTACTTTCATATATATACTGAATATTCCTATATCTGTACCCCCTGCCTTCCCCACCTGGGTTTCCCATAAGCCTTGGCACTGATTTTGTTCCAGGAAGCAGAGGTCACTAGGGAGTATCCTGAAGGCTGATTATCACAATATGCATTTTAAAGTAGAAAAGTATAGATACATGTGTATGATACCCTATTTTATGCTTTAAAAGGGAGGAGTTTGTGTATCAATATATACACAAAAAAGACAAAGTTGTTTCTACAGCAAACAGTAGCGAGCTCTGGGTAGTATGCTTGGAGATGGTGAACATTAAACATAGCTTGTTCACGTATATACAAGTTTATTTTCCTTTCATATACTACAATCATATGTTATGCCTGCAGCACAGTGGTTACGGTGCCGGCCACATGCACCGAGAGTGGTGGGTTCAAACCTGGCCCCGGCCAGCTAAACAACAATGACGACTGCAACAAAAAATAGCCGAGCATTGTGGCGGGTGCCTGTAGTCCCAGCTACTTGGGAGGCTGAGGCAAGAGAATCGCTTAAGCCCAAGAGGTTGAGGTTGCTGTGAGCTGTGACTCCATGGCACTCTACTGAGGGCAACATAGTGAGACTGTCTCAAAAATAAATAAAAATAATGAAGTAAGTAAAAATTTCAAAACGACCATATTTCCTTCTCAGGAAGCCTCTAACTTGTTTTACTTGCCCTCCTGGGCACTCCTGTTTTCCTGCCAAGAGATCCCGATACTGCATTGGCATTAGCTTCATTGTGTGTCCTCACTCCCACTTGCGAATCCTCTGTGGCTTTAGGTCCTGTGACTGACTACCTAGCACAAAATACTAAGTCTATATGTTTGTGGAATTAAGGAACGAAAGGACTTATTTAATGCCAGAGATAATAACCTTGAATACCTTGGTACCTTAGGTCAAATAGCTATTTGATGTTCAGAGCTACATTCTTGTTCAATTAACCTTGCTAAACATAGTATTCTTATTTTATGCCAGTTTTCTGTAGTAACTGGTTTTGTGGGAGATGGGGTTAAGATTTCTTTTCTTTTTTTTTTTAAAGCCCTAATAGAAAAGAATTCTTTACAATAAAGTGGAGAAAATGTGCTGTTCTATGTCACCGTGGGTTTCAAATATTAAGCTAAATTGTCGCTGAATCAGCCCCAAATCTTTTACCTAATGTTAGTATCAGAAATGGAAGCAGTTATAATTGCAGGCAGAAATGAATCATTCCAAAAGTAGGTCTTGCAGCCACTTCACTTAAGATAGCTTGAAGCAGCCATCTTCTAATTGGAATGGTCCCTAGAAGCAGAGATCTGTGACTTGCTGGTGTCTTTAAAAAGTTAATTTTCAAAGTTTTTCATCTGAATAATTTGGGATATACACTTATACCACAACATGCACACAACTTAAACTGCTGCTCAGACCTATTTCCTAAGGAAATAACATCAACTGTTGAAAAAAATAGCCCCTTAAACAGTTCCTAGGGTATAAACCACAACTTTTAGCAACAAAAACCAAGAGCTCCCCAGGGAGCCGGAAGCCCGTGTTTTCAGAGTATTGCTTTCCAGTGTTATTCCTGGAAAGCTGGCACAGTGGGCCAATCACCAACATTTTCTTCAGTGCCCACCGGTCAGGAGCAGGGAGGTGGCCCTACTAGGCGCTCATACGTAAGCTGGTGACTGGTTGCGACCCACCTCTTTCCCACCAAAGTGAGCACTCACAACACAAAAAGCTGGCCCAAAGGGAGCGCTGCAGTGATACCGTCGATCCCTGCTGTGTTTTTTCTGCTACGGTAATATCACAATTTCAGCACCTGAGATGAAGTGTCGTGTTCAGCGTAGAGGTGGAAGTAAGAGGCAAAACCTCAGAAGAATCCCAAGAGAAGTGGCTCCCGCGAGTAAAGGCAATGTGGTGCCGCGCTGAAAGGTTAGGAGGTTGAGACGCCCGCGCCTGAGAGAAGTGAACCGCCGGACTGGCAATGAACGAAAGGGTGTCTCTCCCGCCAGCCAAGCCCTGGCCAAAGGCTGTAAATTTCAAGTAGCTCGACAACACCTGCGGTGAGCGAATCCCTTTGCTGGTCACCAAAGGCTGAGTGTTATTAATACTTCCCGGAGAACTGAATTCTCATCAAAGAGTCGCTGAAGTCTTGTGCCTGAAAAAAAAAATAATAAGTATCTTCTTTTTCTCTTAGCCATAGGGAAGCACACAATTCACAAGTCCCGTGGCGTGAAGGCATATCCTGGCGCAGGGAGGGGATATGGCCCGGGGTTGTCCTGCTCCGCAGGCACCCTAAGACTGTCCCACGAACTGATGAGTTTCCCGGGATCCAGAGAACGCTACACCTCCAGGCTGGGCGAAGGCCCTGAGTTCCTGGCCCCGCCGCGCCCTCCTTCTCCTGCCCCTCCCCCTCCGTACTCCCCCTCGGCCCCCCCACTGCGGGCTCAGCCTGACCCTCCCCTCCCGCCCCTCAGAAAGCTTCATCCCTGCGCTCCGCCGGAACTGATAGTGGCTACTTGCACCAGTGACCGTTTCTGGCTCTTTTGCTTTACGTCTTTGCTTCCCTTGGAAAGTGTGTTTCCCCTGCTTCCAGGCTCCGCCGCCCGCGAGGCCTCCTCGAAATCTCTCCTAGAGCCCCGCACGCAATCTCGAGACCCTCCCTGGAGGGACAGGCTGGCGCGCTGCCCGCAGCCAGAAGGGGCAGCTTCTGGAGCCCTGGGTTCCTTCAATACCGGATCCCAGGCATCAGGGCCCCGCCGCCGCCAGCACCGACGGTTTCGCCCCCCTAGCGGGCAGCCGGACCAAGTCCCACCGCTGCGCCGGGACGCACCGTGGGTGGAAGGGAAAAGCCGCCGCGGCGGGGGAACAGGGCAGGGGGCGCCGTCACTTGTTGAGAACAGTAAACAGTGCTGGATGCTGGAGTGCGGTTGTTTCTAAATTCTTTAGCTGCGCCCGGATCCCCCCACCCAAGCCCCTCGGCCGAGGGGAAGGGGCATGCGACAGCTCCTGCTGTGTGGGAGGAGACGGGGGTCGCGCCCCGAGAGCTCGCCCGGGTGGGCTCTGCACGCCCAAGGGACGCGGGCCGGTTCCCCCTGCTGCGCCGCGGGGCTTCCCCCCGCACCGCACGTTCCCTGACGGCGAAGCCGCGCGGGATACCACCCGTCACGGCTCGTCACCTACTTAGAAATCGCTGTCGCTAGGATTCCCGCCACTCCTCTCACACCGGCCCCCCCCTGCCACTTTTCGGAGTCCCCCGCCCTCGTCACTGCCTCCCGGGAGCTGCAGGGCAGTCGGACGCCGAGTCGTTGAAGCGCGAGGACGCCTGGCTGGAGCTGCCCCCTGCAGCCCAGCCGGCGTCCCCTGCCCTTCGCCGAGGAGCTGGGCCGGCGCCCCCGCCGCCCTCGCAGGGCTCCTCTCGCTCGCCTCCCGCAGCGCGGAGCTCAGCCACCGCCGGCGCGATGCGGCAGCTGTGCCGGGGCCGCGTGCTGGGCATCTCGGTGGCCATCGCGCACGGGGTCTTCTCGGGCTCCCTCAACATCCTGCTCAAGTTCCTCATCAGCCGCTACCAGTTCTCCTTCCTGACCCTGGTGCAGTGCCTGACCAGCTCCACCGCGGCGCTGAGCCTGGAGCTGCTGCGGCGCCTCGGGCTGGTCGCGGTGCCCCCCTTCGGCCTGAGCCTGGCGCGCTCCTTCGCGGGGGTCGCTGTGCTCTCCACACTGCAGTCCAGCCTCACGCTCTGGTCCCTGCGCGGCCTCAGCCTGCCCATGTACGTGGTCTTCAAGCGCTGCCTGCCCCTGGTCACCATGCTCATCGGAGTCCTGGTGCTCAAGAACGGCGCGCCCTCGCCAGGGGTGCTCGCGGCCGTGCTCATCACCACCTGCGGCGCCGCCCTGGCAGGTGAGCGGGCCCAGTGCCGACCCCCAGCCCAGCCCAGCCCCACCCCACCGGGCAGAGAGCACTCAGGGCAGCGCCCTCACTTTCAGATGGGGAGACTGAGGCAGAGAGAGGCGGAGAGCTTTAAGAGTGGTCTCTCAGCTCGCGAAAGGGACTTCCGAGACACAGCAGAGCCTTCCCCATTGCTCCAGCCTCCTCCCCGAGACTCCCCCATCCCCCGCAGTGTCTTGGCTTCCGACCCCCACCCCTGCTCCACCTCATATCGCCCTGCCAGCCGCCCCAACCTCGGTCTTGCCCCCTCACCCCTTCCTCTGGGAGAGGTGGGAGGGCCGCCAGAGCCTGGCAGCTGGAGTCCTCCAACCCCGGGCCGAGCCGGAAGGAGGGGGGCCGTGAACTTCCCTGGGTCACCAGGGGCTGGAATGGTGGTGGGGGATGGGGGGCGAAGCCCAGACTCCCGGGGCTATTCTGGGGAGTCTGGCGCCACCCCGGGGGCTGCAGGCGCTAGGCAGAGGGACTGGCCTGGGATCCAGGTGCGGGTGGGGCGGGCAGACTGAAGGAGAAGAGCGCCTGGGGCAGCGAGGAACCTTTGGGGCCCTGCCTGGCCCGCTCCGGGTTAGAGGGCCCCAGCTGGGGCTCCCTCTCTCAAACATAGCTCCAAGGTGCAGAGACAGGGTGGAGGTACCATTAGCTTTTGTGACCTCGGTGCCAACTCGGAGAAACCTATCCCGAGGGCATCTGCGCTCTCCGGAGCTTTCGTCGTGGACGGAGAAAGATGAGGTGACACCGGGGCATAGCAGAAAGGCACCTCTCCTTATGCATGACACGGGCATTGACTGAGCTTAGCTGCCTCACTTTACATGGGTTGTCACTTAGGAATTCCGTGGGCAGAGCTGGGCGCGAGCCCCTCTACTTTCCAACTCGACGCGTCGCCCCAGTGGATGCCCACCCGCGCCAACCTGCTGTCTTCTCTCTTTTTCCTTCCCTCCCTGGCTCGTCTGTCCTGTTGGTGCGCTGCAGGAGCCGGCGACCTGACCGGCGACCCCATCGGCTACGTAACTGGCGTGCTGGCGGTGCTGGTGCACGCCGCCTACCTGGTGCTCATCCAGAAGGCGAGCGCAGACACTGAGCACGGACCGCTCACCGCGCAGTATGTCATCGCGGTCTCCGCCACCCCACTGCTGGTCATCTGCTCCTTCGCCAGCACTGACTCCATCCAGGCCTGGACCTTCCCGGGCTGGAAAGACCCGGCCATGGTCTGTATCTTTGTGGCCTGCATCCTGATCGGCTGCGCCATGAACTTCACCACGCTGCACTGCACCTACATCAACTCGGCGGTGACCACCAGCTTCGTGGGCGTGGTGAAGAGCATTGCCACCATCACGGTGGGCATGGTGGCCTTCAGCGACGTGGAGCCCACCTCTCTGTTCGTTGCCGGCGTCGTGGTGAACACCCTGGGCTCCGTCATTTACTGTGTGGCCAAATTCATGGAAACCAGAAAGCAAAGTAACTACGAGGACCTGGAGTCACAGCCCGGGGGAGAGGAGGCGCTGCCAAGTGGAGACCAGATGCCATTTGTCATGGAGGAGCTGCCAGGGGAGGGAGGAAATGGCTCAGGTGGTGGCGAGGCAGCAGGTGGCCCCACTCCGCTGCAGAGTGGGCCAGAGGCGCGGAGCAGCCCCCGAGGAGCCCGGCAGGTGGCTCGGAGCTTCGAAGAAGGAAGCAAGAGGTCATTAAGGGAAGCTTACCTGGAGGTGTGGAGGTTAGTTAGGGGAACCAAGTACCTGAAGAAGGATTATTTGATAGAGAATGAAGAGTTACCCAGTCCTTGAAAAGGAAATGCATGTATGTACATATGTACATACGCTTATTTTATATGTTAGAAATAACATGTTTTAATGAGAGGCCTTCCAGTTTTATTCTTTGAGTAGTGGGAAAAGGAAGCAAAGAAAGAATCTGAAAGGTACCGACAGAGCAACAAAATTAGCACCTGTGTGAATGATTTAGCGTGACTAACTGAGGCATCATAGAGACAAAAGAATGTGAGGGGGCTAAATGGAGTCAGGCAGAGGTTTCTGCTTTAGACCCTGGCACATTTATTTTTTGCCATTATAACCTCAACCAAATATCTGCATGTACCAAGAGTCCCTAAACCACCCTCTCCAAAGATGGAGTAACAATGAAGGCACTTAAGTTCAAAGATACAGAGGTACATTTCAATAATATTTGGAACTACAGTTTTTATCAACAGTTGGTAGAGTGCATTGTTTAAATAACATATATAAATATACTGGATTGATATTTACTGTTTATAGTTGTCTGAAATGTTTACTCGAATTTTTCTTGTTTTTTAAAATAAGTGCTCTAATAGTCTATTATATATTGGTAGAAAAAGTTAAAGCTATTTTGAAAATATGAGTTCTTAGCTTTAATTATGAAATCTAAAGTTTGCTTTTCATAATTATAAAACATATTTTAAAAGTTGTTTTGGTTCATTGCTTGGTAATATTTATTATTGAATGCCATGACCTTTTTAAAAACCAGTTTTACTATGTCCAATATTCTTTTAAGCAGGTGTTATGGCTGAAATATAATTCAGGATTAACTAAAGTCCAGCCAGAAGAGGGCCCCTCCTGTGAAACAATCCTTTGGAAGTCACACTGCATATCCCAAACCATGTTACCAAACCATGTTACAGAAAGAGCAACTGCTATATTCACATTATGATATTTTTCTATCTCAAATTTGTCAAAATAAAAGTATGAGTCTATTAAAAGATGCATTGTTACAAATTTATTTTAGACACACTTATGTTCTATTGTTGTTATGTATTAATACAGCAGAACCACCATAGTTGACCACCTCCTTAAGCTGACCTAATTTTCATAGACTGGACATGTACCACATGTGCATATCAGTATAGTAGGGCTAGTTCCTTATGTTGACCACCTCCATATGTTGACCAGTTTGTTGCAATCCTTTGGTGGTCAACTTACAGAGGTTCTACTGTAGTTTGCTTTTACCTTCAACATATGATGTATAATATCTAGTATGTAGAGGCCAGATCATTGAGAATTTCCTAAATTAAGAAGACAATTTGATTTAAAACAAAAACACATGTTCTGTTTTGGCACCCATAGCTCAGTGAGTTGGGCGCTGGCCACATACACCAAAGCTGGTAGGTTCGAGCCTGGCCCGGGCCTGCTAAATAACAATGACAACTGCAACCAAAAAATAACTGGGCATTGTGGCAGGCACCTGTAGTCCCAGTTCAGGAGGCTGAGGCAAGAGAATCGTTTAAAACCCAAGGGTTGGAGGTTGCTGTGAGCTGTGAGGCCACAGCACTCTAGCGAGGGTGACATAGTGCAACCCTGTCTCAAAAAACAAACAAACAAACAAATAAAACACGTTCTAGGGGAGGAAGTTGTTACAAAGTAAGATGAAATACCACATTACACTGAGGTATGGTATGAAAACTATCATACCAGATTTCAGTTAACGTGGAGTTTGAGAAGTATGAATAATAAACAGCAGATTCCACCAAAAGGGAAGCCCTCTGTCCCCTTCTGGCAGGAGAATTACTTTGAGAGTGAGGATATGTTTGCCAGCATATTTCTGAGTTTCTTAGATGGTAGCATCTTATATTTTTCTTTCTTTTCCAAAAAGCAAAAGCAATAATGAAGTTTCAGCCCTATCCGTTTGGCTCCTCTAGTGGGTGAGCAAGTATAACTGTGCTTTGTCCCACTTTGCTGGTTTCACTGGCAATTGATTGCTTGCATAGGTAGCTCCACAAGCTATTTAAGACATGGGAGCCTTTATATGCTGCAGTTGGAAATTGTTCACCAGGATTATAATGACTTCTTTAAAAATAAGCATTAATTTTAATGTCAACACACCAGAGGACAATGTCCTATTGCTACTCTGTGAAGCTGAGAATTAATGAAAAGCAGCTAAGACTGAATGAGGTATATAAGTTTTGTGTTAGTATCACTGCCAGGTAAATGGATAGGATGATTGTTTTTCATCGAAAAAAATCTGACTCAGTGCCTGTAGCTCAGTGAGTAGGGCGCAGGCCACACACACCAAAGCTGATAGGGTCCAACCCTGCCAGGCCTGCTACACAATAATGACAACTGCAACCAAAAAACAGCCAGGTGTTGTGGTGGGCATCTGTAGTCCTAGCTACTCAGAAGACTGAGGCAAGAGAATCGCTTAAACCCAACAGTTAGAGGTTGCTGTGAGCTGTGATGCTATGGCACTCTACCGAGGGCAACATAGTTGAGACTCTGTCTCAAAAAAATTTAAAAAAAGAAAAGAAAGAAAGAAAATCCCCTTTTGGTTAAAAAAGTCAGTTGGCTTTTATAGCAAAAAAATTCATTCTTTCCTATCAACAAACTTAGAGTATGTGAGTCCTTCAGATAAACAGAACCCATGAGAGAGAGCTCTTCATTGCTAGTGGGTTGCTGGAGGTCAAACTCGTGAGTCCCCTCTTAAGACGGTGATCCCCAAGAATTTCTCACTTCTTTGATAGTTCATGTTCAGCCTCCAGATGTTCATCAAAACTCCCATTTGTTTCTACCAGTTTGCAGCCCCCGTGGCCTCAGTTCCTGGGAAGGAGGTCTTAACTGTAGGTATCTGGATTCTCGGGGGGTTGGGGGGTGGCAGTTTGCCCTCTGACCTCTGTTCTCTGATGAATCCAAGAAAAGTCATTGATTTTCGGTTTGTTCATCTTTTTACTTTTGTAAGGATGGGGGAACAGCTTCCACAGTCTTTACATGTTGGAATTGAAACCAGAAGTCCTAGGTGAAGACTTTTGAAACATCTGCTTAATTTCTGTCAAAATAGAAGTTGTGAAGAGAAACTACGGTTTCCTAGGGAAGGGTCCAAGGGAAACAAAAGTGCCCACAGCTGCTGGCCTTTCTGGTAACCCCTGCTCTCCCACACTCCCTGTTACATGTTAGCCAGTCCCTCACTCAGCTGTGGTGATAAGTGCACATGAACGTGGGTAACAGTCAAATTCAAGGGCAACGTGAGCAAGAGTGAATGCGTATTAGGACTGGTGTGCCATGGCAGTTGTAGGTGGTATCGATTCCTTCTTCTTTTGGGGGTGCTTCGCTTCTACCTGACACAAGTCTCTTCCTCTTTTTTTTTACAGTTTTTGGCCGGGACTGGGTTTGAACCTGCCACCTCTGGTATATGGGGCTGCCGCCCTACTCCTTTGAGCCACAGGCACCTCCCTCTCTTCCTCTTTTGGATTTTTTCGTACTATGTTCCAACTACCTGCTATGACACCTGTAATTTTTTAAATTAATTTGTTTTAGAGACAGAGTTTTGCTATGTTGCTAAGCTGGTTCAACAAACTATTGGACTCAAGCTATCCTCCTGCCTCAGCCTCCCCAGTAGCTGGGATCATAGGCACAGGCCACCTTGCCCAGCTAACCTCTATAAATTTCATGCTGGCCTGACTCCTCTGTCACCTCAGTCTCTAGATACCACGTGAGCTCCACCAGGCTGGACTACTGAAATGGCACCATCTTCCTGGCCGCACCCTCCCCCTTACATGCATAACAAGTATTTCTAATTCTGGATATAGTTTCACCCTGTCTGCTTTGTCCTGCCATTCTGCGATAAAATGGCAGGGGTCAGAAGAAAGCCTGTGAGAGGAACAGAGCATAACAGAATAGCAGGGCACACAACCAGCAAAATGGAACCCCAAATTTCTCCTATGCTCCCTTTCTTACTCAAGGTCCTGCTGATCCAAAGCTGGCACTGGGATGTGGTTGACAAGATTTACCAAACAGTTGAGCCATCTAGTATAAGGACATTTCGATGTAGAAAAAGAAAACTTGAAAGTCAACATCAGAAGTCCTGTTCTTGAAGTTTCTGAGGGGTGCTCTACCTTTTGGGGCCCTGCCTGCTGCTGGAAGGGCTATACTAGATGGCTCAAATTTAAACTCTAAATTTACTGTGGCTGGGTCCTCTCTAAGTCAGAACAGACTTCTTTCTCCTGATTACCCGGACCCTGAACTTAAGCACCCCCACCCCGGTTTCCCTCTTTTCTCAATATTTTTCAAAGGAACCAGAAATACTGTAACTGTTCTCTCATACAAAAAAAGCCAACATTCTCCAATATAATTCTTCACCTCCCAGAATGTGAAGAAGTTATTGTTATTAAAACATCATCCCTTTTCTTTTCCACTGCACAAAGCTCCTAGGGAAAGTTATCCTGGGAAATTTCACAACTACTACAAAGTTGGTTGTCTGCCCACAAATAACCCTTCCTCCACCACCACCATTTTGTTTTTACATACAGAACCCTAAATTCATGATGGTACAAGCAGCACATGTGCTCAGGGAAGGTGGGCTGTCCCCCAAGTGGATGAATCATTTTCTAAACCCATCATAATGGACGTATATCTCTTTGTCAGGGACTAGTTTAGGGTGGGCCATGGGCTCTCCCTATGAGAGGAATGGGTGAGTATTCTGGGGAGGGGTTCTGGGAAAGTTCTTTTCTATGAAAAGAAGAGAAGTTTCTATTCATCTCTCTTTCCCAGTGATATAGGGATTGTTGACTCTTTTTATGTTGATTAATTTGTGTTATTTGTAGATCTTAGTTATTAAGCTTTTGTCTGATTCAAACTATGCAAATATCCTTTCCATTGTGTAGGTTGTCTATTTGCTTTGGTTGCTGTCTATTTAGCTGGATAGAAGCTTTTCAGTTTAATTAAGTCCCATTTGTTTATTTTTATTGTTATTGCAACTACTACAGAAGTCTTCTTTTGTCATGAAGTCTTTCCCCACACCAATATCTTCAAGTGTTTTTCCCATGCTTTCTTTGAGGATTTTTTATCATTTCATGCATTAAATTTAGGTCTTTTATCTATGTTGAATCAATTTTTGTGAGTGGAGATAGGTGTGGGTCCAGTTTCAATCTTTTACCTGTGGTTATCCAGTTCTCCCAGCACCATTTATTGAATTGAGATTCTTTCCCTCAGTGTATTTTCTTGTTTGGTTTATCAAAGATTAGGTGATTATAAGATGTTAGTTTTATCTCTTGGTTTTCTATTTGGTTCTAGATGTCTATGTCTCTATTTTTGTGCCAATGCCATGCTGTTTTGATTAGTATGGCCTTGTAATATATTCTAAAGTCTGGCAGGCTCAGGTCCCTGGCTTTGTTTTATTACTAAGAACTGCCTTATCTATATGGGTTTTTTTCTGGTTCCATACAAAACAAAGAATTATTTTTCCAAGTCTTGAAAGTATGATGCCTAAATGCCCACCAACCCAGAAATGGATTAACAAGCTGTGGTATATGTATGTGGAATACTATTCAGCCATTAAAAAAGATGGAGACCTTACATATTTTGTATTAACCTGGATGGAAGTGGAACACATTATTCTTAGTAATGAATCACAAGAATGGAGAAGCAAGAATCCTATGTACTCAATTCTGATATGAGAACAATTAATGACCTAGTACATGGTAGGGGGTGGGAGAAGGGGACAGCAGAGATAGGGAAAAAAGGAGGAGGTGGGAGGGTCATTGGTGTGTGACACACCTTTGGGGGGCAGGACACAATTGTAAGAGGGGCTACTGTATCTAACAAGTGCAATCAGTGTAACCTGGTTCTTTGTACCCTCAATGAATCCCAAACAATAAAAAATAAATAAATAAATAAAAATAAACAGCCAAGTACAAAGATTAATTTTCTATGTAAATTATAAGGAGAGAATAAATTATTCTTTCCCCTTAAAAAAAAAAAAAAAAAAAAAAGAAGAGAATCCTCCCTAAAAGAAACTCTCTATATCCTGTCTGTGCACGCAGTTAATGAGTCTGTGATGTCTGGAACTGCAGCTGTCATTTTGCTGCCCTGAAGGGGGACTCCCAAGAGCCCGGCCCCATGGAGCCTTCATTGTGCTGCTGAATGAACAATCCTGCATCTGCCAACTTCCAGACTCCTTGTTAAATGAGAGAAGATATTCCTACTTTTAAAGTCATTTTTGATTGAGCATTCTTTTTCTTTCACTTGAAAGTATCCCTACTGATATCATTTGAATTTGATAATTTTGTGTCAAAAAGAAAACATGCCTGAAAAGCGACACCAGTTCCATTGCAACACCAGTTTACATCCTTCCATCCATCATATCCATTATTTATCCAATGATTCAACAGACATTTATTTATGTTACATGCCAGTTTCTGGACAGTTTGTTTCTGTGGTTTCTTTTTGACATCTCTTTACAGTAAATGTCATTAGCGATTTTGTATACCTGAAGGATTACTTCCACAACAGCTTATCTACTAAAGTTTATCTGAAAGACCAAGCTGGATAACGTTTCCTGTATTCAATGGAAGTTTAAAAAAGGAACCAGAAATCCTACCCAAAAAATGGGCAAAAGATATGAATAGAAAGTTTTTATCAAAGGAAATCAAATGGCTCTTACACACATGAAAAGATTCCTAACCTCGTTTAAAATAAGAAAAAAGCAAATTATATACAATGAAAACTGCCACGTCACAGGCCGCAGGAACTAGATGTTCTACAGGATGGCTGATGAAGCCCATGTTGCTGTGACCTCTGCAGGAAAAAAGATCAATACTAAACACGGTTGAGCGTCGGGCTCACAGCTGTAGTCCTAGCTACTGCAGAAGCTCAAGTAGGAAGATCCCTTGAGTCCAGGAGTTCAAGGTTATGGTGGGCTATGATCAAGCCACTGTACTCCAGCCTGGGTGACAGAGCGAGACCCTGTCTAAAAAAAAAAAAAAAAATTTATGATGGTGAAAAGAATAGAATACCTGCAGCCTTTTAAAAGGAAAGACTGGGCTCAGTGCCTGTAACTCAGTGGGTAGGGTGCCGACCACATACACCAGGGCTAGCAGGTTTGCACCTGGCCTGGGCCTGCCGGACAACTACAACAAAAAATATCCATGCGTTGTGGCAGGTGCCTGTAGTCCCAGCTACTTGGGAGCCTGAGGCAAGAGACTCACTTATGCCCAAGAGTGTGAGGTTGCTGTCAGCTGTGATGCCATAGCACCCTACTGAGGGCAACATAGTGAGACTTTGTCTCAAAAAAAAAGAAAAGAAAAAATCAAATGAAATGAAAGACTGGTTTGCGATGATATTTAAGATATGTTAAGGAAAAGCATGCATTGTATGTTACCTGTGTCCACAAAAGGGGTGGTGTGCTTTATATGCAAAAAATATCCCTAGAAGACTGCATAAGAAATTGGCAATAATGGTTGTCACTTGCAAAGGGCATCTGATAGCTGTAATGCTGGGGTTGGAGAGACTCATTGTGTACCCCTTGGTGACTTTTGTATTTTGTGCCCTGTGAATTATCATTTACTCAAAATCAAAATAATGATTTTAAAAGATGCTTACATTCTGTTAGAAGAAGAATAAAGCATGTTTCTCCCTCAATTTTCCCTTCCATGAGTCCTTGATAAAATTTTAGTGCTTGTTTGCTGCTGTCAAATATAAATGACAACCTGGTTGGACATGGCAGCTCCTGCCTGTCATTCCTGAGATTTGGGAGATTAAGGCAGGAGGATCACTTCAGTCCAGGAGTTCAAGGTTTCCAGCCGTGGTGACAGAGCAAGACCTTTTTCCACTCTGGAGTGTCCTGTCCTTTGTTTGTGTACCTACCTGGTTGCTCATCGTAGATCACTCTCCCAAGTCTCCCCGTGGCTGGTTGCAGCCATGCGGCTAATCTCACCAGGGAGAATGAATGGGAGGAACACGGGCTACTCCCCAGCCTGTGTTTAAAAGAAACTTGCTTTATGAAAAAGTTTTGGGAATAGTAGTAATGGTCATACAGCATTCCGAATATAATTAGTGCCTCAAATTATATGCTTAAAAATGGTTAAAATGGCCAACTTTATGTTACCTATATTTTGCTACCATTTGAAATACTAATAATGTGATTTGCCAAAAGCCATTGACTTGTACACTTCAAATGGATGAATTGTATAGTATGTCTTAGATCTTAATAGAGCCCCTTAAAAATAAAAAAGACATCTGCTTGTCCTTCCTTTCCAATCCACAACTCAACTGTGGCTGTGGCCCAGTGGGCCCAGCCATGACATAAGCCCAGGGGACATCAGAACACAAACCAAAGAAAGAATAATCCTGCGAGCAAGCCAGGCTTTCTGCCAACCCACGAGTACCAGACTTGCAGGCTATTGAGAGTGAACGCACACTTTTGTCTGCTGAGCTTCTGTATTTGGGGTTCTCTTCAGTTCGGCAGTGTAGGCAGTATTTAACAAACCCAGTGTCCCCCCACCTCTCACAGGAGGAGAGACTAGGGCTTTGGAAAACAGGAGACAGGAGAGAGGGCTTCTGCCCTTCTTGTTCTTCCCTCCCTCATCCTGAGGACCCTCAGCTCTAACAAGGGGCCCCAGGAGGCCCACCCAGTGGCTCACACCTGTAATCCAAGCACTCCGGAGGCCCAGGCAGATTGATTGCTTGAGCCCACGAGGTTGAGACTAATCTGATGAGGGTGAGCGCCTGTTTGTAAAAATAGCTGGGTGTTGTGGTTGGTAGCCCCAGCTACTCCAGGTGCTGAGGGAAGCGAATCACTTGAGCCCGCGAGTTTGAGGTTGCTGTGAGCTGTGAGGTTATGGCACTCTATCCAGGGTGACAAAGTGAGACTCTGTGCTCCTCCCAAAAAAAGAGATCCCAGGGTTCCACACTCTCCAAGCCCTCTGACATTGTTTTGCTTATAATTTACTGAGTTGCTGAAGGCACAGGACTGTATAGGAGAGTTAAGTTGCTATTTAATTTTTTTCAATGATTTCTTTAAAAGCTTGTAGTTGAGTACTGTATACCATATGCTGTAGGGTGACTCCAATAAGAATTAGTTATGGTTTATGTCAACCAAGAGTCAAGTGAATATATTAAGTACGTTCCAGAAAGGCATTGGAGTCATGTCTATTTGTCATTTATTGCTTTTTTGTCATCATCCCAAAGGATTCAGAACACGAAAGTGAAAAGATGGAAACCATCACTTTTCTGAAATCCCTGCTTTGTTGCGAACTAATCTGTTAGATCTTCAAAGCTTGTAAGCATGTACCAATGAATTCACCTCAGTGATATGTTCTGAAAGTAATCTGTAACACGAACTTAATACCACAGAAAAAACAACTGCTTATTAGCAAAGACCACGTCTTTGGGTTTAGCCCTTCTCATGATATTATTCCAAATGTGTTCGATCCATTCTGCCTTTGGGTCAACCTTAACTTTGGTGTGATACAAGAGAGAAAATTCGATTCTAATTATTTGATGCCCAAAAAAAGGGTTGAAAAAATTGTAAAAATCCATTTATCTTGATGTTTTGGGTACTGGAGGCAAAGCACCAAATTTAGGGCTATCTGGAGAGTGAACCAAAGATGCTGCTTTAAGTTTGGCTGCGGTGCCATGGAGTGGCTGTGTGTCTGCACGTGCTGTTGCTCTTGGGCCTGGCTTTCTGTACAATCAGGGTCTGACCAGAATGCTAAGCTCCTGTTTGATTTAATACAACACCACCAGTTGTAATTCTCTGCAGTGCACCGCAGCCTTGGATTAGGGGAGTTCATATAGATCGCAACTGAAATACAAAAGTCCTGTCCGTACCTAGAGCACGTCCATGCTGATTGCCCAACTCTCTGAAGGGCTACTATTCTTTCTCATTAATAACTGCTGTGCCCCGTTACCTTTAAGACAGTTCATAATAAGCAACTCCGTTTAAATGGCTCGTTCCTGTTTTTCCTCAAGGAATAATGCTCAATTTTCAGATGAATTGGGTAGGCAGATAGGGAAAAGTTTTACATTTTGCAATTCACGTAGTGGCTGTCTTCCAAAATCTGCAATATATTTTATAAACGTTATTACTGACTTGGTAAGCAGCCATTCCTGTAGGCAGTTACAGTCATTGCAATGGTACAAAGGGAAATTCACTGTGCTTAATATTACCTAAGCCTTCCAGAGCACTGCTGTAGTCACAGGCTGGCACTGCCTTTTTCATTTGCTGAATGATATTGTAAGCAAATATTGTCCTCTTTAATACCTATCAGGAGAGATGATAGTAAAAAAGGGAGGCAGAGGCCAGACAGTACAGCCACAAAGGTAGGCATTCTCGCTGTCTTATCTGCTCCGATAATTCCCGGTTCCCAACTCTGCACCTGGAACTGGGTTTAGCACTCAGTACTGGTTGACTAACAAAAGAAATCAACACCCAACCTAAGTTTTCCTATTCAGTTGGCAACGATAGAGGATTATAAGCTTCTTTCCTGATGGATGGATGGATAGGTATGATTTGCCCGTAGTGCCATTCTTGGACAATGAAAGTCTATAAATTGAATCTGCTGGATAAGAAATGGGTTGGGAAGTGTCTGCATAAAAGGCAGAGGAGCAGGGAGGCTTGGTGCATGTGTTTGGGGGTCTACTCAGCCAAAAGTGCCCTCACCCCGCACTCCTGGCTCCCTGGACCTCCCTGAAGGCAAGTTTGGGGGGGATATGCCCTGACTCAATCTAATAAAAATGTTCATAAAGAGTTTTTTTTTTTTGGCTAGGATGCTTGTCTTGAAAATAATATAGAACATTTTTAACAATTCAGACAGGAAAGGTAGAAATAGGTCAGACAAAAAAATGAAGGGTGAAGTTGTCCTGGCCTTTCTCTAATCTTTTGAACAGTGTTTGAAATAGCTCTTGGCAGATGAAATTTGTTCTGTATTTTGGAGTTAATGTCTGTGCCAGGATTTCTGTCATTCCTCTGGGGGTGGTGATCGATAGAACTAATAAATAGCAAATGACTAGATTTGCCCACGGGAGGCCAGCACTCTTCCCACCACAGAAGATACACCAGGAAACCAGTTAGGCACGTCCCAGTTTGGAGAAATGTGGGTCTTCGCAGGGCAGTTAGCTACTAAGGTAGTGCTGAGTTATCTTAGCAGAGCTCAATAATGTCTGAGGAGGACAGTAAGAGATAGCAAGAAAGCAAGCCAAGTGAGTGTGGAACTAGAAGCCACACAAGAGGGTGAATGGATAGAAAACCAAGGAGCCTTTTTAAAAGAACAACCGAAGGGTTTGCTGGCATTGAGTATGGCCCGTGATGCTGACGATAGTCTAAGATGCTTTTAGGGGCAGCACAGCTACGGGACGCCCATCTCAGCACCAACACAATCTAAGTTATGCTCAAGAGAACCACTGATTAAAAAACAATGATAAAGAAAAGAAATGTAGTCACTGACTCAAATGCACAAGAGAAAAGTGCATAGGGTCAGAGGTCTTCCTTGAGAATCCAGTAGAAGTGCTGGGTCCAGAGGGATTTTTAAGTTTAATGATGCCATAGAAAAAGTTAAGGAAGTCTTCTCCTTTAGGGGACTGTTGACTAATTTCTGTTGTAGGAACAAAATCCAACTGTCACCTAAGTCCTGTTTCGTAGCAGAAAGCTGTATGAAGAGGTGGAAGCCGGGAGCATACGCCTTTCAGCAGCTGCCCATTAGTGCTCAGGGTGGCCTCGGTTTTCCTCTTGAAAATTGGGATGATTGAAGAACTTCAGGAATAGTGTTTGGTTTTAAATGATATGTATACCCCAGCTTTCTTTTTTTAGAGCTTACAGTGTGAAAATCTAACAACAGGATAAATTATGTGCTTTACAGAAGCGCCCTAAACACAGCTGCTTTAAGTAGCGAGCAACTGTATCTGAAGTGCCTCGCCAGCTTCCTCGAGCCTGTCTAGAGGGTCTGTTCCACACCTGTTATAGTGCTGGCATTCTGTGTTGTATTTTTATTTAAGTGTATTTGTGTCCCCATTAGATGGAGCTGCCCTGGAACTTCTGTTTGTAGTCTTTGTATTCCTATTCCCAGTACTTAGTGGGTATTTAGTAGTTGCTTACTCAAAGCATAAATTCCTTCTGTGCACTGGAAACAGGTTTTGACTTATTGAAACTATTTTTCTCAACTAAATTTCCAAAACATATTCATCATAAAGATGAACAAACACTTGCAATTAGGGGATTTGCAGGCCCTTTAAGGACAGACCTTGAAAACAGCCAACTCACTGAACATCCTTCCTAAATTTCCTGCTATTGGATTGTCATCAAAATATTAAAACCAAATTATGGCACGGACATCTAGTTTCTTCTCCTCTTTTTATTAAGTTAAGTATTAATTGCTTAGTGGCAAATTAGGTTGTCCTCAAACCTGGGGAAGACATTGTTATGTAAGCTGGACAGCGAGGGCCAAAAAACTTTTTTTGGCTTTGTTTTGTCTTCAGAATCAGTAATGGAAAAAGATCCTTGGGGAGACCAGCAAGGCTGGGGGAGCAGGAAGAGTCTGGCTAAGGAAGGAGAGCCAAGGTGGCATTGTGGAAATGAGTGGCCTATTCAATGCAGCTACTTCTTTGTGACTGAGGATGTGTTCAGATGCTTGCCAGAGAATGTTGTTAGTTCCAGATGAACAGTAAAAGCTGTTATTTTTATTGACTTAACTTTGAGGATTCTCCCAAAGCTGAACAGACTCCATTTAAATCTCCAAATCTTTTAATTAACTAACATCTCTAAGCGGGCTAGAATTTCTCTTGATTAAACACTCTTAATACTCAATGTAGAAGTGTACTAGATAATTATTTAAATGAGAAGCAAAATACTTGGTTGAACAGACATCTTAATTAGCAAGCCAGATATATTCATATTTTGTGTTTGAAGTACTTAATAATACTACCATTCAGGATTCATAAAGACTGTCTTCCCTGAAAAGGTCCATGAAGTCCTTGCATTGTTCGCTTACATGTATCCTGGAATATCTTTCTTATTTCCTTCTATTGATGTCACTCTCAGGGAAGCTTAAGAGGGGTGTTGCACTTTGCTAGGAGAATAATTTGTATTGTCAGATACATAAAAATGATCTTTTCTCAAGATTGCACATGTTGGTAGAGCTGAGAACAGGAATGTAATCTAAAATGTTTGTAGGTTGGCATTTATGCTGTTTGTGATGGTTTCCTTAGCTGCTCATGGCCAAACTGTCTTGCCTTTTATATGGTGTATCAAACTGGTTATGAGCCTCATCTGAATCTATGGGTAGAATCATGAAAGGAAAGGTATTGCCTGCTCTGATCAACTCTATTGGATGGTTCATTGGTCTATTGTCTGCAATAGTGGCTAAAGTTTAAAAACCTTCAAAATCAGTTGGCATAGTCTTAAATTTATAAAATGTTAATATGATCCATTACACCTTTTTTCCCTTGACTTACCATCTAATTAACAAATATTTATTAGCACTATCTTGTGTTTGACACTTTGGACATACAGAGAATGATAAGGCTTAGTTTCTACCCTCAAGGAGCTAACATTCTCTTTGAGAAGATAAGACGCTTACATGACAATGATCTAAGAATGCAAGATATTATATGAACCAATACCAAAAGCAAAACCAAACCAAACAATAACAACAGACTTTTAATTTGCAAACTATACATGTTTGCTCCAAGACAGAGAATAAAGTTAGCAACTACCAGAACTGGCCTAAATTTCACTCAGTCTTGGTAAATCTTTGAGCTTGGAAGATGGGAGGAACATGATTTGGGAATGAAAATTATCTGTCTAAGGTGAAGACAAACCTAGATTGTGAGCTAAATCTTTCAGACAGATAGCAAGTGGAAGAACAACTAATTTCCCAGAGATTATGTAAAAATGACTAGATTTGTCAAAATAACTATGAAAAGGGAACCTGTTATTCTAGCAGTTCCCAGTCATGCTAGAATGATTGGATACAAATATCATAACTAAATATTAATCATATTAAGGAGACCCTTGTTCATGTGCCACGAGAAGCATTGTTCTTTACATCTATAAGGACAGAAGGAAAGCTTTCCCTCTGTCCTCTAACAGTTTACTGAAAATGAACTTACAGATTAATGGGACAAAAAGAAAGACAAAATTTTTGAAAGTGCATATGGTTAGAAAGAATAGGACTCAAAGAGGGTCCAGATGGTTGAGGCTTCTTCATAGGACAGAGTTGTTTGGACATGGGAGGAGGCATTGTTTTGTCAATGATTCTCTTTGGAAGCTGGATGAGATGGACAAATTCTAGAAAGATGGATGGGGACAGAACTGAGCAGGAGCAAAGGTAGTCTTACTGTGCAGAAAAAGTCCCCCTAGGTAACCTCTGGAGCTGCCCTGAAAAAAGTAGATGTCAGAGAGTGGTGACAACTCCCAGTCTCTTCTTTTCTGTGGTGGTTAATATTTCCTGGTTCGTTGATGGGGTTCCTAGGGAAGGGGTCTTAAGACAATTGCATTTCTTTTGGAAAGACATTTTCTTAGATAAGGAAATTTCCAGACAGTGTCCCACCTGGTGTTCTGGAAAGAGTTTTGATTGGGCAGGGAGGTGGGGGGATGTCAGAGAGAGGCTGCTTCTTTAGTTTGACTTGTCAAGTGCCATATTTAGGGTATCATTTTCTGAGCTCCAATAGTTCATGTCTTTATCCCACAATGGCTGATGTGTTTTTGACCTTTGGGGATGAAAATTATGCAAAGTTTAATGTTCACTTTTGGACTCTCTAGATTTTGTCATCAGAGTCGTTGTCACAGAGGGCTCTTCTGCTTTCCCCAGCACTGTCCAGTAAATGAAGTTATGGAAACAGAGTCCTCAAAAGAGGCCACTTGGTTCCCTGCTTCCTTCCTCCCACACCAAGAGGAGCCTCCCCAAGCTGTTTCAAATCTTGCTGCTCTAGGCACGAAATGATCTAGAACAAGAAAAGAGTCTCAAACATTGTTCATGGCCAAGGAAGGTTAGAATATGAATGTGGCTTTGTACAAAACACTGTTAACAACACCTGAAAATCAAGAACTTAGGCCACATAGTTCTTGTGGCCCACCATATGACCGACTCCTAATACAGGGAGGTATAGGCGACCACTATTACTTTCAAATGCAGAGTTTTCCACTACCATAGAAAAGGGTATGTAGAGAAAGTTATGGGAGGGGAAGGAGGCTGACTCAGAGAGCTTAAACAAGAATATTTCAGATAACAAGCCACCAATAATTTAAAAAATTCACAAGTCTCCATTAAATTGAATTTCAAACACATTTCTTTCGTGATCTGCTAATGAGGACAGTTTGACATTCTCCCAGGTGAAATAATTTAAGTAGAAACCATGTGACATTATAATCAATTTAGCAGCTCTCTACCTACTTCAAGTTTGTCAAAGTGTTTTACATTTAAAGCTATAATTAGCTAGCCCTTCTACATGCACTGTGAGGTAGAGAGTTGAATTACCAAGCAAGCTTTATAACTGTGGGAACAAAGAACAAATAATTTTCAACCATTTGGGTGCTGGGTACACTGGTGTGTTCATCTTGTGAAAATTCTTCAATACTTAGGATGTGTTCACTATGGCAAATGTATGTCATGTATCAACGAAAAGTCAAAAAAAAAATGAAATGTATATATGTGTATATATATTCAGAAACCTGATGGAAAGAGAAAGAAAAAGAGGTTCCCTCACCAGCCACGCTCTTCTCCAACTGCCTAGGGACCGCATCTGTGTTTAGCATAATGGGCTTTCAATATGCTGAGCTAGCCGTTCAAGGTGCTAAAACCAACTCAATTCCTCCCATACCTAAATTAGAGTTTGAAAATAATAGAATTGTGTGCTCAGGTGTGTAGATGAAAGTTGGAAGGGCAAGAAGGTAAACAGATGGATTTTCACATGGTTTGTTTCCCAAACGGTTGGCTTCCTAAGTAGAACATGTGGGTCTTGACTGCTGGAGAGAGCACTCAAGTCCCTACTGTGACCTCCCAGCCCTCTAGGGGTGAAATTACTAGAAAAGGGTGGTCCTCTCACTCTCAGGACATCAGTGCTGTGTCTCATTCAGATCTGGAACCAAATTTCAGCTCTGCTGTTAACTGCAGTGGGCCTTGGGCAAGCCGGTGAACGCTTCTGATTCGGTAGTTCAAAAGGAGACAATATAAAATTGTCCATGTGGTTGAGCTGCTGGAATGATAAAAGGGACAATTACATAAAGCTCCTGACATGCAGTAAACTTTTTCTGTGTCTTGGTTCCTGGAGCACACACACCATTCCTTTTTGACTTTTCTCAAGAATTGGCTTAGATCAGGGCCAGAGTTCTGGCTTGGCAGGACAGAGATGGGGATGGCAAGTTCTTAAAGGGAAGCACAAATCTTTCAGGCCCTCTCTCCCCTTCCCTTTCTCTCTCTCTCTCTCTACCTCTCTCTCCACCTGGGCCTCCTGTTTTCTGTCCCTTACACTTCTGTCGAGCCACCCCAGTCACTCCACCAACACTGTGCTACCAAGAGCCTTCAGGACGTCAGGCTCACGAAAGCCTAGTCTTTCTTTAGCTGGGTCGTAATTACTTTTCTGTGGCCTTTGGTCTTCTTGATCACCATTTCTTTATTTTTTATTTTTTTGTAGAGACAGAGTCTCACTTTATCGCCCTCGGTGGAATGCTGTGGCGTCACACAGCTCACAGCAACCTCCAACTCCTGGACTTAGGCGATTCTCTTGCCTCAGCCTCCCGAGTAGCTGGGACTACAGGCACCCGCCACAACGCCCGGCTATTTTTCTGTTTTGCAGTTCGGCTGAGGCCGGGTTTGAACCCGCCACCTTCGGCATATGGGGCCGGCGCCCTACTTGATGAGCCACAGGAGCCGCCCCATCACTGTCTCTAAAGCATATTTTTCTTCTTGGCTTCTCCGTGGCTTTCTGGTTTCTGTTCTGCCCATCTGCTTACTCCCTCTCAGTTTCCTTCTCCGGGTCCCTTAAGTGCAAGTGAGCATCACATCTCTCCTTGATCATCTCATCTACCCATGACTCTTCCTACCCCCTGGATGGTCCCAAATGCGTCTTTCCACCCTGCCTTGTCTCCTGAGTCTAGGTCTCAATATCCAGCTGCCAACTGGATATTCTCATCGATTAAGCGCATCTCATCGAAACCATGCCCGTCACTGTGTCCCTCTACATCTTTCTCTATGAACGCCCTGCTTCCGAGTCCGGAACTGTCCAACCGTCCATGCTGTCGCCTTAGCTCTCACTCATTTTCCCCACCCAGCCTGCCCTATGCTCAGTACGCCCCTTTCTTATGTCGCTGGAATCATGTGTGTCTTTGTCTCACACTCACTGCTCCAGCCCTGCCTTTTGCACTAGTTGGTTTCTCTGAATCCAGGCATTTTGAATGAGCTGACAGCTTATGCGTAACACTGCTGCTGTGAATGCAAATCAGATGGTTCCCTCCTTAAATATCTCAGTCACCGCTTCCCATCTACTTAGGAATGAAGTCCAGACTTTTAGGATAGCCTCCAAGAACCTTCATAATGGTCCTTACTTTCTTTTCCAAACGTAACCTTTCCATGCTGCGTCTTACGTCTGGGCATCATGCAGCTGGGAATTCCAGGAATGTCTTCCCTTTCTTAAACAACTCCTGTTCACCTTTCAAAACCCTGTCGGCTGTCACTTCCTCTGGGAAGGCTTTCCTCACCCTCTGCCTGCCCACCTCAGTGAAATTAGGATGCGGGTGGGTGCCCGGCCCCAACTTGCAGCTGCTATCCATAGACTTCCCCCTCTGTGTGTCCTCATTAGAAGCAGAAGTGTCTTCTGTCTTCCCCAGGCATAAACTCGATGCCCACAGTCCCCCCATCAGCAAAAGCTGAGTGGAAGCGAGTCTGCAGACACCTTGGAGGAGGGCGGTTGGGTGTGTGTGTGCACTGGGCTGGAGTTGGTGTATCAACTCCTCCGCAGTCGAGAACTAGCTCAAAAGTCAGTTAAATAAAAAATGAGAAGTTCATTTTTTTTCTGATCCACCCACATCCTACTTTCACTGTTACCTGGAAGACTAAAAACCATATAACTTTCTGTTGCCTGCGTGACCGTGTCAAAAGACCTGCAACATGTCACATAGGAGCTGTGTCGCTTGTGGGGCTGCCACCCACAGGAGCAGGTTCCTGCCAGCCTTTGCCTCTTCCTCCTCGATACTTCTGAAAACACATTACATATTCCCAGAAGCTTTTTCATCTTGGAACAATTCTCTGATGAAAACATCCCCTTTCATCTTGCTCCAGCCTCCCTCTTCCCCAATAAACCTAGAACAGAGTTGATGACTTTTTAAAAATTGTAATAAGGTGCCTCGAGGAGTGGCATAGCGTGAGGTTTGAATATTCCACTTAAAAGAAGAAAACACAATTTGTCTGAACTTTCCTTTGGAAATGCATCAAAGTAAAATACGTAAAATTCAAACAAATGTAAATTGTAAAACATTAAACATTACAATGGACCTGATGCCAAACAGGGGTCCAATCATCCTACAGAAACAAGCAATTTTTCTTCCTTTCAAGTAATGTAATTGCTACTTATAATATGTTTTTGACCTCATCTGTTTTCCCTTACAAATACTAATACAGTACAGAGTAGAAGATAAAAAATACAAAGGCAAGTGATTAAACTTAATCTTGTCTTCATTAATAAGTCTCCTCATTGTCACTTTACAGCAAAGTTAGGATCCACTCAGCTTATAAGGAAAATAAATATTTATTCCATGACCATGTGATGAGGGAAAATCACTGAATTAAACAACAGTTACAGGGCAGGGGAAATGTGCAAAGTGGAGGAAATTTTGTACCTCCTGTGAAAATCAGCTTCCATAGGAAGTTGCCTTACAATTCTAAAAATTCCTTTTGCCTAGGTAAGAGAAAGACTCTTACAGTCACCAACCTCTATTTTTGGTTGGTGTTTTACTAATAAACAGGAATAAAAGGAGGATTAATTATTTAAGCAAACTCTATTTCACTGTTGATCACCAAAAGCCTCATTTTTTCCTACCAAGTTAAAATCTCTTCAAATTCTTTCTCTTTTTATCAGAAAACACAGTTATTAATAACTCAGCTACTGTGACCAGGCCCCTAGCTACCTGCCGCTGTTGCCACTGTTATTGAGACAATTTAAAAGGAAACTAATGATGTAGGGGGAAAATCGAGAGTGACAATTGTAGTAGAGTGTCTTAGTGATATATGTTTTCCCCGTCAGTTCCTACCCCACATTTATTCAAGTCCTACCCTTTGAAAGAGATCTACCCTGCCTCTTCTGATTTCTCTGCCCTTTCTTTTTCTCCTACCCTCCTTTTCTTCTTCTCTCCTTCTCCCTCCCTCTCTCTCTCTTTCTTTCTTTCTCTATTGTCCAGGTTGGAGTACAATAGCATAATTATAGCTTCCTATAACCTCAAACTCCTGGGGTCAAGTGATCTTCCCACCTCAGCCTCCTGAGTAGGTTGGACTATAGGTGTGAGCCATCAAGCCCAGCTAACTTTTACACTGTTTTTTTAGAGATGAGGGCTGGCTATATTGCCCAGGCTGATCTCAAACTCCTGCATTAGCCGCCCCAGGTGCTGGGATTAAGGCGTGAGCCATTACACCTGCTCTCTGGTCATACTTGAAGTCTGTAACCCTCAGCAACTGCATTTATACCTACACTTACTTATGGGCCTTTCTCTTGTTGTTCCTCGGGAAATATATATATTCTTTAGGAGGGTTTCAGAAACTGGGAGGTGATAGAACCAACTTTCGGTTTCACTGGAGCATTATATTTACCCAGAGTTTTTGTACTATTGGTTTTGTAGTCTGGGTAAGATCCTTTCTTGGAGGGTCATGTCAGCCATTGGAGGGAAACTGCAGCACCTGACGTTTATGGAAAACCAAGCGAAAATGTCCCAGGAGACCTAACAAATTATTCTGTGGATATCAACAAATTGATTCTAAAGTTTATACAGCTCTGACATTTCATTTTCACTCTTCTTTTTTTTTTTATTATGAAGGTACATCCTCATTCTTTCAAGCACATGTTTAGACTTCTGATTATCTTTCAAAAATTTTTTAGAGCAATTTTTATGAAATGGCAGATAAATCAAATATTCATGTTATTTGTGAATATGAGTTCCTTCGTGGGGCCAATGTAACGTAGACAGCTCAAAACATCAATAAAGTATTTGGAAAGGATGTGGCTAATGAGTGCATAGTACATCAGGGGTTTAAGAAGTTCCATTCTGGTGATGGAATCTTGAAAATGAGCCATCTGGATGACCTGAGACCAGGATGGATAAGGATGAGCTGAAAGCTGTAGCAGAGGTGAACCCGTCTCAACCTATGCGTGAATTAACAGAAAAGTTTGATGCTACTATTCCAACAATATTAGACCATTTGAAACAAACTGGCAATATAAAAAAGCTACATAGATGGGTTCTATGTGAATGAAGCGAGTGTCAGAAGAGAATTCATTTCCAGGCTTGCCTTTCTTTGCTGTCACAACATAGAGGCAAACCATTTCTACACAGTATTGTTAGGTGTGATGACCAATGGATTCTTTTTGACAAGCATTCGGCACAACGGCTGGATAAAGATGAAGGGCTAAAACACAGTCTCAAACAGAATATTCATATAAAAAAGTCTGGTGGTGTCTGTTTGGTGGTCCAGCACTGGTGTCATCCAGCATAGCGTCACGAAACCTATTCCATCATTTACCGCGGATGTCTCCTGTAGCCAAATGAATGACATGATGAGGATGCTTGTCATTATGCAGTGGAGCTGGTCAAGAGACACGCCAATCCTCTTGCAAGATAATGCTCAGCCACGTTGTAGGTGGTCAAACTACAGAGGCAGGACTTGGAACTCTGTCACCCACAATCTTCCCCAGAACTTACACCAGCTGATTACCACTTCTTTCAAGCTTTCGACCACTTGTTGCAAGGAAAAGTATTCAATTCTCAACAAGCTGCGATAATTGGTTCTTATGATTTCATCAACACTCGCTCTCCAGGCTTCTTTGCTGCCGGCACAAACAGGCTACCATTACGATTACAAAACTGTGGTGCCAGTTTCAATGTGCATTTTGATTAATTGTACTGCTTCTTGTTTGAGATATAATAAACTAACTTTTGATTTGAAGTTGGACATTTCATGTTTAATAGAACAGGCTGGGTCTGCCTTGGAGGCTGCATTAGAAGGCAGAGGCTACAGACCCTGGAAGCAGACTGAGCTGAGTTGGGCACGGCAGGGTCAGGGACCAAGGTCCAGTGTCAAGCTGTTTGCTTATTTCATTCTCTGTGTACATTTCCATTTTGTTTTCTGTAAGTATTTAGTGAGGTCTTTTTGAAAGTCGGAGCCTTTTTCTTCCAGTTGCTCAGCGCTGCTGCAGGCTACCTCCAGACCCCTCTAGACCAGGAGTGGATGTTTTTTCTTAAAGGATCAGATAGTAAAGATTTTAGGATTTGTAGCCATATGTTCTCAGTTACCACTTCTCAACTCTGCTCCTGTAGTTGGGGGACAGCCACAGATAACAATTGAATGTGCTGGGTTCTAATAAAACTTTATTTATAAAAAGAGGCAGCAAGCAGACTTTGGTCCACTGACTTCAAAGTACTGTAGACAATTAAGGGGGTATGGTCCATCCCTGGGGCCCAGGACAAATAGAGGCAGAAGTGACCAAAGTGAGAGAAGCCTAAGGCTCAGCTGACACAAGAGAGAGACTGAGCTCCTCTTATTTGCCTAAGCCTGGAGTGCTTAGTTTTAATTTACTAAGAAACTCACCTCTCACCTCATCTTAACAGCAGAGTTTGTTTATTTCTATTCATTTTTTCTGTTGTGTCCTCAACACTTACAACAGTTGCCTGACATAGACTAGGCCCTTTAAAATATTTGTTGAATGGAAATTTGAGTGAGCAAAAAAAAAAAAATTCTCTTGTATAGCAGCATTGTGTAAGAACATTTAGCATCTTGTGACTCTGGGCATGTAAAACTAAAGAACAAACAAGCATGTGAAAATACCAACTTGGATGCTGTGAAGCCAGAAGAGAGAAAACAGGCATCCCAGGGAAGCAAGGAGCTACATCCTTTCAACTTTGAGGTGACTGCAGGTGGGGGCTGCGTTTTCTCCTCTTGAGTCTGTATTGGCCCTGCAGAACCCACACTCAGTGTTTGGTGACTGGAAGCTTGAAGGTGGACCCAGATCCTAACAGTTGGGCAGAAAAGAGAAAGGAAACTATTAAATCTTCATGAGGCTTCTCGCAGGATTAACCACTGCACTCACATGGAAGCCAGTTATTCCTGAACATTTAGTCTTTCTGCTAATCGTGCCTTTTGTGGAGTGTTAGGTTACACTGCACCGTGTTTAAAGCATTATGTAGGCTAAGTGTCTACACCTACTGCAAAGCAAAGGCGAGTTCCCTGCCCTTGTCAAGTTTGTTCTGTAGGATGAGGACCTTCCTGTGCGCAGGGGAGGAACATCTCAGTGTCTGCAGAGGAGAGAGGGCAGCAGGAGAGGACAGACAGGAGTGAAGCAGAGCCTTGCTGGGGCTCAGAACATCATGCCCAAAATGTGGCAGTTTGGCAGTGGAGGAAACTACAGAAGCAAGAAGGTCACTCTAGTCTTCTCCTGCCTTTCTCCCCTGAAGTATGGTCACAGGGCGTCCTCTGACCTACCTAGCCTGAATGTAGGCCATGATACCCCATTCCAGAAGGGTTCTACTGTATAGCTGGAGGCTGGGAAGAATGAGAACACACAGGCTCTAAATTCCTCTCCGGTTATTACTCTTAGGTCATGACTCCTTTTAATCCAATCAGATGTCTACATAAATGTTATTCTTCACTGAACCCAAGAATAAAAACATATGAAAAACTTGGGTTAAATAAATTGATTATACTTTTCTAGTCTGTCCTTTGTTATCAGGGTTAGCTGTGACTCCTGTGATGGTGAGGGAAAGATACTATCTTTTCTCTTCAGGCTTCACTGGTCAGCCACCCTGTGCGTGTGTGTGTGTGTGTGTGTAAGAAAGAGAAAATATTGCCTCTCCAGGGCCTTCTAAACCTTTTGGAGTTGGGTATGGAGTCTCCCACATACATCTCAGCACTTTGGGCTGCCAAAGCCAAAGATTACTTGGGCTTAGGAGTTTGAGACGAGTCTGGGCAACACAGCAAGATCGTGTTTTTATAAAAAACCAAACCAACCAACCAACCAAACAAACAAACAAAACAACAACTTAGCTGGGTGAGGCTGCGTGCGCCTATGGTCCTAGCTACTCAGGAGGCTGAGGTGTGGATCGCTTCACTCCAGGAGTTGAAGCCATCTATAAACTGTGATCACACCATTGCACTCCAGCCGGGACAACAGAGTGGAGACTCTCTTAAAAAACAAATCATACTTTTTGGGAATGATAATCTATTAAGTCTTTTGGTGATTATTGTCTCACTATGAATTTGCTTGCTGTGGCGTCAGAATAAAGAGCAACCCTTTTTCTTTTATTGCCATGTACTCTGAATGTCCTCTAATTTGATTCTTCCTTGCAACTCTTCACAATGCTATTATTGCCCCCATTTTATTAAGGGGAACACTGAGGCCCAGAGAAGCTAGTCTATAAGATCACTCAGGAATAACTAGAAGGGACTGGAGTGTATAGCAAATGAGGCAAACTCAGGGAGGCAAACTCTCCAGGGTGTGTGAGCACTGGGATGACAGGTGCATGGCCCAGCATGAGTGTCTCAAGTTCTGCACCCTCAACGCCTCACCTGCCTAGCTTAGTTCTGGTAATTATACCTCTGCCTCAAGAGCTTGTTTTCCTAACCATGGCACTGTAGCCGAGGGCAGAACCTTCTGGATGGTGATGCTGTGGAGGGAAGAGATGTGTATTGGGATGGGGAAGAGCAGTGGTCTTCATGCTTTTTTGTTTGTGAATCACCAAAGAGAAGTTTTAAAACCTGTGTTTGTCCGACACATTTAAAGTTTGTCAAAAACTTTCAACTTAAATCAACACTGTTGTAATTCTCACTTTTGCTTTATTTAAAATAAAATTGATATATTGTTTTTAGTGTAATGGAGCCTAAATAGCAAAGTGATAAGAAAGACATGGGCACACATGCCTTTTGTTTCCTTAAACTTTTAAAAATCAGGCTCGGCGCCTGGGGATCAAGCAGCTAAGGTGCCAGCCACATATGCCAGAGCTGGTGAGTTCGAATCCAGCCTGGTCCTGCCAAACAACGACAATTACAACCAAAAAATAGCCGATTGTTGCGGCGTGCATCTGTAGTCCCAGCACCTTGGGAGACTGAGGCAAGAGAATCGCTTAAGCCAAGGAGTTGGAGGTTGCTGTGAGCTGTGATGCCACAGCACTCTACCCAGGGTGACAGCTTGAGGCTCTGTCTCAAAAAGAAACAAAAAACTTTTTAAAGTCATATTTTTATTCCATTCCCCAAGAGAATTTTAGCCTAGTGTTTTACTTGAAACACTTAACTATGTTTCTGAAACAAAAATAGTGTATATGCTGAAATTAAATTTTTATTTCCTTTGACCATAGGGCCCTGAGTATTTCAAGATGCTCTTCTGGACTGAGTTATCAATACATTTATTAATAGCATGCAACTGGTCCTCATTATATTATAACTAAATCTAAAAATTAAATTGTATTAGAGTTGCATCTCTTAATGAGATAGGTGGGGCATTTAAAAAGTTATATCCTGTATTCTTGGATTAATATTACTTATTATTAGAAAGGGTAGGACGGGGCGGCGCCTGTGGCTCAAAGGAGTAGGGTGCTGGCTCCATATGCCATAGGTGGCAGGTTCAAACCCAGCCCTGGCCAAAAACTGGAAAAAAAACCAAAAACCCTTACCTGTTAGAAAGGGTAGGACTCAGTTCCAGTTCTCATTATAAAATTTCTGACACAATACAGAGAATTCTTACAGGTCTTTTTGAACAATTAGTGCATGGTGGCTTAAAATGTGCTTTCTTGGCCATATCTTGTCATCGCTGGTATATTGTTAGTGTTGTTAACTAAAAAAACCTGTAGGTTTTCTTGAAAAAAAAAAAAAAAACCTTGGAAAAAAATACTTTGAAAAAAAAAAGGAGAGCTTTACTTCTTCTGAAGTGTTTCAAGGGAGAAACAAAAGGAACAGGATTTTATACTGAGCTGGTGGCTATGTATACATATTCAATAAGTTGTGGGAGGAGTTATGGATATTTATGAAAAGAAAACACCCATGTCTAGTGCTTGGAACCTCACATCCCATTCCCATCCCATCATGGTGGGAACTCAGTTTTAAGGTTTATTTCTGGGCTCCCCTTGCCCAGAGGGGTCCATTCAGTTGGGGTAGTGCTTAGGATTTTATTTTTAGTTCAGGTTGTACTAGTTAATAGACACAAGAGTAGTAAAATCAGAAAAATCATATTTGTCATTTTTATATGAGAAACTGTTCACTGCAATAACCAGGTGAGAATGAGAAGGGTTTGTTATGGAAAAACCATTCACTTCTCCAAGATATGTCCTAATAAAATCACATAGTGACCTATTGTAAAAACTTTTTGATAGTTTTGGCACCTGTAGCTCAGTGACTAGGGTGCTGGCCATATGCACTGAGGCTGGTGGGTTCAAACCCAGCCTGGGCCAGCTAAACAACAATGACAACTGCAACAACAAAAAATAAAAGCCGAGCATTGTGGCAGGTACCTGTAGACCTAGCTACTTGGGAGGCTGAGGCAGGAGAATCGCTTAAGACCAAGAATTTGAGGTTGCTGTGAGTTATGATTTCACAGCACTCTACTGAGGGCCATATGGTAAGACTCTGTCTCAAAAAAAACCCAGACTTTTAAATTATTTATCAGCTCTTCCTTGAAAAGAATTGGAAGCCACTTGACTTGGGAAATACTTTATTATCCAGTCAGGAGTTATTCAGGAACTCAAAGCCAATGCCCTGATTTCACATGGATTTTATCTTGGGTGCCCTGGGGTTTCAGGTCCCAAGTCAAAGCACTGTGTTAAGTCCTCATAGGTGATATGAGTGCATTCTGGTTTTCCAGTGGGGAAAGGGTGCCTGGATCCTAGGCTCTTTCTCATGTAAAACAGTCTCTTATGGGTGCTGAGGATCTGGGAAGTGATTCCCATAATGCTATTTGTGCTCCTTTGGAGGACCACCAGGGTAGGCCACGGTGGGCATTAATCAAAAGAGAGGGTAGGCTCGGCGCCTGTGGCTTAGCGGGCCAAGGCGCCAGCCACATATACCTGAGCTGGCAGGTTCGAGTCCAGCCCCGCCCGCCAAACAACAATGACGGCTGCAGCCAAAAAATGGCCGGGCATTGTGGCGGGCACCTGTGATCCCAGCTACTTGGGAGGCAGAAGCAGGGGACTCGCTTGAGCCCAGGAATTGCTTGAAGCTCTGTCTCAAAAAAAAAAAGAGAGAGAGAGAGAGAGGATAAGAACTCTTCTGAAGGACAGGATGAGTAAGGACCAGAGCAGGTGGGGTGGGGGGGAGTCAGCACCAGTGAAGCAGAAAAGGAAGGGAGAATAAAAGAGATCAAAGGAGTTAATTCAGCTGGGACTGTGGCTGGCCCTGCTGCCTTATAAACTGGGCATTGATTCACTTTCATCAGCGCGAGATTTAGAACTCAAGGTGTTTTTTGTCTCATATGCACGCAAATAATCCCCAAGCAGGAAAAGAATGACACGTTTTTGTTGTGAGACAGTGTGGGTAGTAGGGGCTGATTTTTATTCAAGGGTTGTAGCAAAGGAGGAGGAGAGTTCTAAGAAACACCTGTAGCGGTAATGGAACACCTTGGGGGAAGGGCAGGGGGAGAGATTTAGCGCTCCTAACAGCCTGAGAGGTCGCGAGAGAGAGCAGTGGTGAACTGGCAGTCTCTACACCTGTGGTGTTCGGAGTCACGGGATCAGCTCTCTATTAGGCTGGAGGAGAAGGCAGTCGGGGCGTGCACATTGTGTCAGGGATCACTTACCCTGAGTCTGTCGCTTCTGCCTGCAGGACGCCAGCCCGGGGGTCTCTCTGCTGAAGCTTACTAAGCTTTGCTAGAGACTAAGACTTATTCTTCTAAGACTGCTTCACCCTCAAAGATTCTCTCTCTCCCCCCCCACCTCTGCTAAAAGTAAATAGCTCTCAGGCACAAAAGAGCAATTGTTCCTGAGTGAGATAGCAGCATGGCGGTCCTGTCTTGGACATGGCCCGTCCATCCAGTGGCAATGAGAAACAGCACACCCGGCAGGATAGAGAACTAGCCACTGAGATTTACTAGACGTGGGCCGAAGGGAGAAAAAGCTAAAAAAGAAAAAGAAGAGAAATCCAAAGATATAGAGGAAAAAGAAATATCTAAGAAAAAGACAGCCAAGAACAGGCCTTTCTCATTTGGTTTTTCCTCTTTTTTTCCTGTGCTTTGTCTTTCCAAATTCTAACTAGTTTTTCTGTGGAGTGGCTTGGGACAATCTTTCAGTAAGCCCTCCGTGAAAAATGCTGATAAAAGCCTTTAGAAATAGGGTGGCACCTGTGGCTCAGCATGAGTAGGGCGCTGGCCCCACATTCAAACTCAACTTCCTCGGCCAAACTGCAAAACAGAAAAATAGCCGGGCGTTGTAGCGGGTGCCTGTAGTCCCAGCTACTTGGGAGACTGAGGCAAGAGAATCACCTAAGCCCAGGAGTTGTGAGGTTGCTGTGTGAGCTGTGTGATGCCAGGAGTGATAAAGTGAGACTCTGTCTCTACAGAAAAAAAAAAAAAAAGCCTTTAGAAATAAAAGGGAAAGAGAAAATATAGAGCTTGGAGATAAGAAGAACCTTTAGCAAACAAAAGCCTTTAGACTCTGGGGTGAGAAAAGTCTTCCGCTAAACAGCAAAGAGAAAAGTTCAGGAATAGGTTGCAAAAGTTTATCAGGTTACGGAAAGGAACCTTTAGTTGCTTCCCCCTGTACCAGTGTCCACTTTCAACCAGAAGTAGCTTTGGAACGACTGATTTCCCCTGTCCCTTTAAGGCAATAAAAGGGAAAGATTTTGAAAAGGAAAGATTGTAAGAGGTAAAAGGCCAACAGAAAAAGCTAGAAGAGAAAAATCATGGCAAATGAAATAAAACAGTTACTAGATTGAACAGTCTCTACAGTTGAACCCAATAAATGCTATATCGACATAGCAACTAAGATTAAGCAGCTAGGTCAGCTGAGAAATCCCCCACTTAACATCAAATGCCATAAAGGTGGGAAGCTTGGCCATACAAGAAAAAACTGCTAAAAGAAAAAGAAAAGAATGCGGAATACTAATGAAAAGAATGGTTTCTCTTGGCTCGGGGCCTATAGCTCAAGCGACTAGGGCACCGGCCACATGCACTAGAGCTGGGGGATTCGAATCCAGCCCCAGCTTGCCAAACAACGACAACTACCACCAAAAAATGGCTGAGTGTTGTGGTGGGCACCTGTGATCCCAGCTACTTGGGAGACTGAGGCAAGAGAATCACTTGAGCCCAGGAGTTAGAGGTTGCTGTGAGCTATGATGCCATGCTGCTTTACCCAGGGCGACAGCTTGAGGCTCTGTCTCAAAAAAAATTTTTCTCTGCAAGTGATCCAGGGAAGCAAAGAGTATGTAAACCTCCAGGTTTATGCTCCAGGGCAAAGGACTGCCACTTTCAATTCAACAGGAATGAAAGAAGTTAAAACAAGGTAGTTTCTCCAACATCTTTATTTCAAACTATTCTTTAAACCATTCATTGGAAAAGCAATTTAATTCAATTCTATGCCATGGGAATGCCCGCAAGTGTGGTGGACCTGTGAAGCCTCAGAGTTTGTGGAAACTAAACCGGAACCTAGATAAGCAGCAGGCCGGAGACCCGGCCAGTCCTAGGCCCCGATAAGTGGACCATGAGGGGACCCCCGACAAGTGGTGTCAGGAGCGGCCTAGTGAACGCCACTGACAAAGCGTTCAGTCTAGAAAGCAATTCAGATCAGAGTGAGAGGTTTACAAAACAGGCCAAGATTAGAAAACAGAAAGAAAGGGCACAGTTTGGAAGGAGCAGAGAGGACCTGGGAAAGACCAGGCAGGTTGATTCCGTGACCCTGGTTTCTATCGCTAACGCTGTTTTAACCACGTGTGTTCCTTCCTCTCCCCAAATTAAGTTAAAATGACCGTAGAGCTGAACTACATGGGGTCTTTTCCAACCAGAGTGTACTATCTCTTAGCACCTTCGGAAGTGCTCAGGGTCTTTATTTTGTGTGTAACACACAAAAGAATTTTCAAGTGCCATTCAGAAACCGGCCCTTTCTCTGGTCAGTCTATTCAGCTGCACCCTGACAGGTCAGTACTGATTCAGGGAAACGTTGCTGTCAGGACTACGTTGTTACCATATAATTCAAAGTCACCCTTAGTAAGTTTAGGCTCTTTAGCTAGAACATCAATAAAGGCAACTTTTAGAAACCATATCCTTGAATGAGAAGGTGGAAGCAAAACAACAAAATTTTTAAAATCTTTGCTTGAATTCAAAGTTCATGAGACTTTTATTTCGAACACCTACTGTTAAAATCATTTGAAAACTGGTTTTACATTTTTTAGATAGCTTTTACCTGGAATTGAGAAACTTGCCAGCCTATTTACAGAAATTCTGGTTTGGGATTCTTGAGCGTATGTATGTATTTCATCACTAATACATATCTTCATGAAAGCAAAAGAAAATGTTACAGTTGCACAATTATAAAATAATCTCATGTATATTATGTCAATTTAAACGTGAAGTCAAAAAAATCCTCTGAAACAGAGCTTTCCCTTATTAAATGCTGTAATGTGCTTCCCAGCTGAAATCAACCAGAACATATTCCGAAAAGATAATTGAATTGTTAATTCATAAGATAAAGTGGATGGGAGAAGGTTTCTACTGGCTTTGACTTTCATTATTTTAATAACCTTTTTCTTTCTTCTCCAAAATACCAGTCATTAGCAAATGCCACCTAAATGGTACTACTTCCTTTGTGACTTCACAGCTGTCACAGGCCCGAAGTGCTCTTCTGTGTATTTTTGGAAAGCTAGTCATCTGGTTTAGCTAAACAAATGGGGCCGTTTAAGCTGTTAATACAGTACAGTGCCATAGTTATTTGTTTTTGCGTCAAGTTACATTTAAATGAAAGGTTGGGGCTAATCAGGTCTAGGAATAGTATCAGAAGCAGCCTGAGAGAGTTTCTGCTGGTAATTAAGTGAATGTCCTCTGGGGCTCAAGTGGGCCACACGCTAAAGGGCACCCTGGCTTTCCTTGTGGCTGTTCATGCTTATCTCCAGCAGCTCAGGGGTTGTGGGTAGTGGGCTGTGGGCTGGAATGGCCAGGAGCATAGTAAATGAAGGCCTAGTGCAAGGCTGCAGAGCTCAGGGAGGAGAATGAGGAGCCAGGACAGGACTGTCCTGCCGGGAAGGAGCCCCTGCACTTCCCAGTTTCTGCGACGGCCCTCTTGCAATTCTCATTTATCTTTGAATAAATGTCTTTTACGTGAAGTTTGAATATGACAATGGAGCAGGCGCTGAGAGCTTGGAGCCTCCTGCCAGGTCCCTGCCCACCCTCCTCTTCTCCTAAGACCCTGCTCCCTGACCCTGGTTGAGTGGGGGCCCCCCCTTTTGGGGATCTGCACTCTCCCTAATCCCGCAGTATCTCTATGCCCATGGGAATGTGGGATTAAATAGCGAATGAAAACCACTAGGAAGGGGCAAGAGATAAACCATGGGGTGGGGGGATGGGATAAGGGGAAAGGAAGAAGGGAGAAGGCTGTATCCCAATTTTTTAACAGGATGCCCCACATTTTTATTTTGTACTGGGCCCTGAAAATTAGGTAGCTGGCTACAAATCTGGGCAGATACCCCACCAAAGCCTACTGCTCAAAAAACTCAAAGTAAAGCAGCCTCACCAATACCTAGAACACTCACAATAACCTCCAGGTGGTTGACATTGTTGGGGCTCAGAAATCGATACCCCAAAATATGGTGCGTTTGGCATACTGAGCTGAAGAAGCCTCAAGGTCTCTGCGACCCCCTCCTCCACAAGCTGAAGTTCCTGTATGTGCCTAAGATCCAGGCCCGCCAAAGAGAACAATTGGCTTTTATTTCCCTCCCTGGAAGATGAAGAATGTAACCATACCCAGACTCTAGCAGAACCTCCATAGTCGACCACCTCCTTAAGTTGACCTAATTTTCATAGACCAGACATGCCCCACATGTACGTATCAGTCCAGGAGGCCTAGTTGCTAATGTTGACCACCTGCATGTTGACCAGTTTGGCACAGTCCCTTGGGTGCTCAACTTATAGAGGTTCTACCACTGTGTTTACAAATTATCTCCGCTCCCACATCCATTTATTCTCCTTAGAAATATTTGATTGCCCCTCAACAGAATTCTTCTCCGCTCCCCTCCCGCTCCCCCATAACCTGTTTTGTCAGGATGATGTATAAGCTTCTGAATCCCACTGAGGGGTAGGCAACCAAAATTAAATCCTACCTTCCCCCACAGCTGAACTGATCCCTCTTGGCTAAGGGGACCCCAGAGAAAAGCCATAAAACTGAGTTCCAGCCATGATGTGATGGGAAGTAGAAAGCACAATTGCACATGAGGGTTTTCTCTTCATAAATATTCATGATTCCTCCTCAGCTTGTTAAATATGTATATTTAGCTACTTTGCTCAGTATAAAATCCTGTTCCGTTTTGTTACTTCCTTGAAACACGTGTTCCTGGCTTGTGGCTATAGTAGTGTTTCCTAGCCTGTTAGAATGGCCACTGCAGGTTGGGACCCCCTTTTATTAAAATAAACCTTTTTAAAAAATTAATAGCGATCATTCTGTGAAGTAAAGCTCTCCCTTTTTATTAATACAAACCTTTTTGTGTAATTAACAGCAATCACTCTGATTCTCCGTGTACGTATTTTAAATAAATGTGCATGTCATTTCTCCAATTATTCAGCCTTTTCTGAGCTGATTTTTGAGCAAACTTCCCGAGGGCCAGGTGCCTGTGGCCCCTGCAACAAGCACAGGTGAATTCAAAGTTTCTATGGCCAGAGTAAGGCACGAAGAGGAAATCATGGGCATTTCAGCCAGAAGCAATAAACTGAGTGAGGACAAGAATTATGGGGATTTGGGGGTGGAAGATGAGGACTCAGATTTTCAGAGAAGTTAAATGATGTAGAGTTCAGACTGAAGCCAGGAGGTTGTAGTACAAGTCCATTTCATCAATTATACTGTGACCCTGGCCTAGACAATCAATTACTCTGAGCCACCAACTCCTAATCTGTGGAAATTACTTCTTTATCAGTCAAGTTTGCTTTTCCTCTATCTTTAAAATTATTATCAATTGTATAAAATTATTTAAAAAGTGAAAATACTTCAACTTAGTAATATTTCTATCTCATTTGGTTATAATGCCTTTTTTGTCCTCTGTTGATGTCAGTCATGTTTTAGCTCTTAGATTTTCATGCAACTACCACAGATATGGCTTTTTTCTATTATTTGAGACGGGGGTCTCACTATGTTGTCCAGGCTGGTCTTGAACTCCTGAGCTCAAGAGATCCTCACTGCTTCAGCCACCCAAGTAGCTGGGCACACAGACACATGCTTCCCTACCTGGTTGTATGAAGAATCTAAATTTTTAAAAAGTGATCTCCTAAAAAGACTGGAAGAAAATATAAATGAATATACTTATCATCCTAGAGTTGAGAAGGCCACCTATATGTAACTACATATAACTTTTATAGGACAAAAACCCTCTTCATTACCAAGCTCATTAAGAATTGGGGAAAATATTTCAACATCTGCATCAGAAAAAAGGTTAATATTAATACATAAAGAAAAATTATAATAAGAAAAATCCAAAAACTCCATTGGAAAAAAGAACCAGGAGAGGTCAATTCTCAAAAGAATTATAAGGGGTAATTACCTAGTAATGTTCAACTATTAATCAATAGAAATAGATATTTGAAAAAGTTTTCGTTTTGAAGCTTGGCAAAAATATTTTCAGTGTTGGCAATGGTGCAGGGTTGGGGGAACAGATGACCTGGCTCCATGCCTCCTGGAGAGCCCTTTGGCCTTCACCATTCAAAGTATCAAAATAGGTGGGGCTTGGTAACTCAGGACTGTAATCTCAGTACTTTGGAGGCAGAGGTAGGAGGTTCACCCGAGTTCAGGAGTTCAAAACCAGTAAGACCTCCATCTCTACATGGGAGGTTTAGGCCATAGTATCCTTTGAACCCAGGAGTTAAAGGTTACAGTGAGCTGTGAGGATTCCACTGCACTCCAGCCTGGGCAACAGAGTAGAGACCCTGTCTCAAAACAAACAAAAAAAAAGGGAATAGTCTTTTATCTAGCATTTTTCTTATAAATGTTTTATCCTGACAAAATAGACACAGATATAGCTGTGTTTATGTACACTATTGTTTATAACAATGAAAATTATTAATAGCCTAAATGTTCAACAGCAGGGAATTAGTTAAATTTATAAATGTTTATAAACATACAATGTTAAATCATGTATTTAACTTTTATAATCATGTATTTAACATGATTTAACATTATATGTTTATAAAGTGAGACCCCTGTCTCAAATAATACATGATAATATTATGATAAATACATGTTTCTTTGTATGCATACATAGATGTATAAATACGTAGATGGAATATTGCTAGGATTATTAAACTATAAAAGTAATTATATAGGTGAAACTTACTAAGTGTAGAATATAAATGTCTGAACACAATAACTAAGAAAATGCCATGAAAGCTCTGTTAACCAGTTCGATGAAAATATTTCAAATTGTATATAAAACCAGCACATTGTACCCCATGATTGCATTAATGTCATGGCTATGATTTAATTTTTAAAAAAGTAATTACATAGATGTATATATGTACAGTAAGGACCTAGAATAAACTTTACAATATATTTTTAAGTGAAAAAAAAACGCGTAGTTTAGAAAAATAGTACACCATAGTGGTTTGGAGGAATCAGAGAGTCAGAAGTTTGACTGCTTGTCTTTGAATCATGGCCTCCCCAAGTCCTTGCTCCCCCTGTTCAAAGCTGGGTGACTAGGAGTAAGGTACTCAACAAGTGAGTGAGGATGAGAACTCTAGGGGTCCAGGGATGGAAGGTGGGGCTGGCATTCAAATCCAGTCTGGGCCCATAGGCTGTATTCTTAACCTCTGGGCTAGTTAAACACAAATAAACAACAACAGCAGCAACAAAAGTGTGAAAGAGAGAAAGAGACAAATATGGGGCAGAAAGGGATACTGAGGTGACTGTTTTAAGTACTTTCAAGGTAAGATTTTATCTAACTTGTCTTTGAATTCTCCGCACTTAGCTCCACACCTGGCTCATAATAGACATTCACAAATGAATGATCGAATAGGGTCACCTGGGTTGGACACTTAGATTTGTTATTTTCTTTTATTTCTTTTTTTTCTTAGATTTGTAATTTTAAAACAGAAAAGAATAAAGAATCTTCTAAAATGACAAAAGGCACTAACAGAAAGGGTGGAACACAGCACTTGCAGGGGTCGGTGTCTTTCAGTCCCATCACCTCTTCCCTTTGAGGCTGCTTGGACTATTTATTAATGATGCCTGGGTCGCTAATTAGAGTCCCAAGCATTTCCTCCTGTTTCCCAAAGGTTGGAGAAATGCCCTGAGGGCTTGTCACCAGAGGCCTTTCCCCCTTCTAATCAGCCAGATGGCAGCTGCAGGAAGTGGCCACTAAAAATTGTTTGCAACAATCACCATGTGGTCTTCACCCGAGTGGGGGATATGAGGAAGCCTGCATGGTGGGTCTCTGCACTGGGGATATTAGGATTAGTTTTGTCAGCTGGGCTTTATATATTAGTTGGGAATAACCACACAAGGAAAACAACAGCTATTTGATTATATTAATCCATCAGGCCAAATAGAAAACTGCTTTAAAAAAAGTCCTTCTAGATTAAAATTTTCTTTCAGAAACATTGGTAATTCATCACTTCTTCTCAGTATTCTCACAATTTTACTGACAAGGTAAGTGGCTCAAGGTGTGTGTGATGTTTGTGTTTGCATATTTAGTTCATTATTTATGTTTGGGTGGGGTGTTGTATAAAAAGAGAACATACTCTGACTTATCAGTAACAACCTAGAAATCTCATAGTCCTTGATGGAAAGGGGACCAGGGCAATGTATCTAGTCCTGGAGATTTTCCTTGACACTACAGACATAAATGCTGTCACTGGCCTCCCTTTGCAAGGGCAACACACTGTTTGGATGTGTTAATAGAAAGAAAACACAGTGTCCAATGAAAATGTCAGTATGTCCTTTGGGAAGTTGGCAATAGGATATACTGCCAATATGAACTCTGTTCACAGGCCTATTTTTAGAATAGGGGCAATGTCTAACCGTTCTTAATTGCTGAAAGACATTCACCTGCCACTTAATTTCCTCTGTGTCACCTGTGAATTATTCCCAATATTAGACAGCAGGAACATTTATTCATTCAGTTATCCATCCATCCATAAAACGTTAAGTGTGATCATTTAAAATAATAGAACAGCCTTCATCTGTTGGCACCAATATTTCTTCTTGGAAAATGTGATGTGACATGGTTTATAGTTAAATGGATTTTCCTACCAAAACAGCATTACGACTGAAAGCTTCCTTCTATTCAAAATATCAGAAAAATTACAAATAGAACTATAGATATTTAGCAAAGGCAACAGTACAATTAAAATCCCACAAACTTCTATAATCTATAATAGTAAAAATACATTCCAAAATGTAGAACCTTAGGATGGCAGGGACTTTGATAATCTTTTATTTCCCAAGTGGGAAAAATCAAATCTCTAAGGGAGGAAAGGACTTGCGTAACGTCACCCACTTAATTCAGAAAAGCTAAGGTAACAACCCTAGTTCGGATACATGTTCTTTTTCTGTGACCCTATTACTTTCCTCAGAAAAATGCTAGGATGTTATCTGTCTAAAGAGACTGCAACAAACCATGAAATGTACATAAACCATGAAAAATACAACTATAGTGTGGTGTGTAAATTAATAGCTAGCCAAAATAAATGACCAAAGTAACTCCTTTAAAAATTGTTTGTGCTGCCAAGGTCTAGCACAATATGGAGGGAACAGCGAAGAAGCCTGTTTCTGTTAATAACACTGCTCAGGAACAACTGAGCCAGTAATTAAATGGACACGGTTGTTTGCCAGATCCACGTCCATCCATTCCTTCTCCCTTCCTCATAGAATCCCAATTGAGTTTGGGTTCCAGTCACTCCTCTGCCTCTGTAGCAGCATTTAGGCCAAGGAAAGCCAATGGAACCGGCCCCAGCTCCAGGGCAGTCCCCACGGGTCTCAGGTGTGCCACTCCCACGTTTGTGACTGGTTCTGGAAAAGCCACGTTACTCAAGTCAGGCCAATGAGACGGGGGAAGGAGGAGGGAGGAAGCCTACCGGAGACTCCGAGGGAGTTCCCCCGCTCTCTTTTAAGGTTCTTTTGTGAGGATGTGTTTGGTTGCACCTCACTACCTACAACTAAACTCCAATGAAGCCAGCCCATGCTGTTTGTGTTTAAGTCATTGAACGTTCTCCCTTGTCCCTAGCCCATCTGCAGGGCCCATCTTTCTCTTCTTTTTTGTCTTCTGTGCCACATTCTTCATCAGCCTGGGTTACCTCTGGTCTGGGCTCTAATCACTCTTAAACATTTATTGAGAACCAACTGTATTTCAAGCGCTTTTCTATTAGAGTCTCAGTCAGCACACCACCCTTTGGGCTAGGTATGAACATCTCTATTTTACAGATAAGGAAACTGAGGCTCAAGAGTTTTAGTGACTTGCCCAAAGCCAGACACCAGTAAGACGTGGAGCTGGCACTGGACCCAATTGTGTAACATGCCCAAGCTCCTGCTGCTGAATTTTGTGATCTTTTAAGTAAATATTTTTAAATGACACAAGTAATAAATGAATATTCTTTTTGCCAAAAAAAAAAAAAATTCAGGTTAATGTTGTCATTAATCATCCTTCATTTTCTCTACCCCAGAGGTAACCACTGTCACAGTTCAACGTGGATCTTTCCAGATATTATTGTAGGCATTTCTTTTTTGTGTTTTTAAATGTCTTATTTTTATATTTTGTCTATCTACCTATCTTCAATCATCTATTTATTGAGAGCCAAGGTCTTCCTCTATTGGCCAGGCTGGAAGTGCGTGGTGTCATAGCTCATTTTTATTATTGGTTTATTGATTGATCAATTGCTATAGAATGTTGTTTACTGTTTAAACTGAGAGATGGGAATTCATTACTTACTTTTGTGTTTGAAAAGTAATAAAATGGTCAAAAGAAAAACAACTGTATCTTAGATGACTTTGGGGTCAATATTAAATTTTCTGATTTTGATTATTATATGGTATTTTCCTCTTAGGAAATGTACACTGAAATGTGTGGGTCAAGGGTCATCATTGCTGCAACTTAACTCTCAAATCATTCAGCAGGAAAACAGTAATATGCACACGTATCTACATGTACAGAAATGGTGACCCAGGTGTAGCTACGCGTCCATTTTTGACGAAGGCTATCCAGGAGCACTTTGTATTCTTGTAACTCTCTTTTAAGTCTGAAACTCCTTCAAGAAAAGAAGTTAAAAAGGGAAAGGAAGGCAACCACAGAGCAGCGCAGTGGGAGTTCACCCTTCCCTGAGTCCAGGGCCACGTCCTCCACCCAGGCCACACCTGGTGAGGTCTTTGTCAGACCCCACTTTCCTGGTTGCTTCTGTGATTTGGTGGAGATGCATTCCAGGGTGCTGGCTTAATGAAGCCTCTGTATCACGCTTCCTTCCAGAAGAGGTATCCTGAAGTCAGACGTTTTGTCCCAATAGCTGTCTTGCCATTGTACAACAACTTATCTGAAAACACTTAGGGAGGCTAGGCCCCCGTAGCACAGTAGTTACGGTGCCAGCCACATACACAAAGGGTGGCAGGTTCGAACCCAGCCCTGGCCAGCTAAACAACAACAACAAAATAGTTGGTCATTGTGGCGGGCACCTGTAGTCCCAGCTACTTGGGAGACTGAGGCAAGACAATCACTTAACCCAAGAGTTTGAAGTTGCTGTGAGCCATGACACCATGGCACTCTACCAAAGGTGACATAGTGAGACTCTGTCTTCAAAAAAAAAAAAACAGGTGCAGAAAGGGAATCAAGGAGGGAAGGAAAGAAGCAACCAAGAGGATGGGGGACCAGGCGGGGCATCCCCCTGGGCTCAAGTGTCAGGGCAGTTGTGTCCCCATAGTGCACTTCTATTTCCGGCTTCTCAAGTTCCCAAATGGAGTGCCCTCTCAGACAAAGCTTTCTTATCCCCCCAACACAGCAATTACTCTCATCACCATCGTCATCATGCTTCTGCCTGCCCACGAGCACAGAATGAGAGTACTGGGCTCAGAAGGCTGAGAGGACCAGGCAGAACGGGGAGTCTAGGGGAGCCAGGACACAGGTCAGCTCCCTCTCGGGTCTGAGGTCTTGGGGCTCTGTCCCTAGGCTCAGTGTCCTCCGTCAAACAGGTGCCCTGCCCCAGCCTCCGGGACACGTCCTGGGACAGAGTCCCATCATTATCACCGCCTCATCGTCATTGCCATCGCCGTCATCACCATCTGCATTATCGGGTCACGCACACACATTCGGTGTGTTCCGGGTTGCTTAGATTCCCATCTCTGCCCCTCTTTAGATTCCTCTCCATTGACTTTTACCCAGAACAAGGGTAAAAGTTGATTCATTCTATTACCTTCTGCTTGCACCTTTCCCGTTAGTCAGGGGAACTTGTGAACTAGCCGTGAGGAAAATCAGTTGTCGTGAGGTTGGTAGACGTCCTACTGAGCCGGGTAGGTCGTCCAGCCTCCCTGGGCCTGCGGGAGGACGCTGAGCAGGAAGGGGGACAGATTTTTGAGGGAAGAAGCTGGTGTTGCGGGGGAAGCCATGGCCGGGTATCCCGAGGCCGCCAGCAAGAAGCCATGGCCGTGTACCCTGAGCGCCACCACCAGCATGGTGTGGAGAGGGAGGCGACACCTCAGGAGCGTCCTTGTAGCAGTTAGCAGACTGTACACAATTTCTCGTCCTTGGTGTTTGTTCAGGCACAGGCCCAGGGTGACAGTGACCTGAAGGGACGTGGAGAATGACGGCGGAAACTGCCACACCCCTTTCACACAGGGTCAAAGAGAGAAGGTTCAGACGTGGGACCTCTCCCAGTGAGGCACCCAGACGGGGGGGGGGTGGGGGTGGCAGAAGGTGAGCACTGAGCGAGAGGGCTGCGCGCGCGCACACACACTCACACTCACACGGAGAGAGGCTGGGGTTCCGAAATCAGCCCGCACTCTGGGGGGAGTCAGAGGCGGCCAGGTGCAGGCGCCGCCACCCTTGCTACCTTGCCAGGGTGGATGTCATGCAGGGATCTTGTCCAAAGCACATTTGGTTCCTGACGTTAATCAGGGCTGGGAGGAAGGTGAGTGGCCTGAGCGAGGAGAGGGGGAACAAATCTGGTGACACTTCTGTCAAGGGTGCTACGTCCATTAATTTTCTCTGTCGCAGGACTCCTAATCGGAAGACTGGCGCGCGCGTGTTTTCCTCGGCGGTCCCGCCCGGCCTGGCGCCGGCGGCCGGAGATGTAATGTCCCGCTCCCGCCACGCGGTGGCAGCAGCATCTTCGTGGCCCCGCGGGAGCTTTTCTCCCGCTCACATCTTCAGAAACAGGTTGCTCTGTGAGGAGCTGAGGAGCTGCTCAATCCTTAGTCTTGATTCTCCTTTCTTAAATGAATGTCTTGGAAAATGTGAGGTGATGCTTTAGCGGGCACCCTTTTCGTCTTTTCCTAACGGCCAGTATTTTAAATCAACCCTCGTTCTATCTGTGTAACCAGTGGTTTTGCCATCAGACGAGGGGACGGGAGGGAAGGTGACCAGATGTTCTAATTGAGTCAGTCTTGGTTCTGGCACTGAGCAGGTGCTCTGGAAGAAGTCCCAGGCAAGCTCTGCTGTGCCCCTTATCTGAACCGAGCTGATGAGCTGGCCCGGGTCCAGAGGAGGATGACCAGAGCAGAGAGGGAGCTGGAAACCAGGAGCGGGAGGGACGGGTGGAGGGGAAGGGGACGTTTACAGAGGACGGGCTGACATGAACACCGCAGTTTAATATTGGAAGGGCTGTCATGGCGAACTGAGCTTGTTAGAAGCAGATTGGTTGAGTGCTAGTTTGGGAAGGGACTTTAGAAATCCCACCAAGCAAATTCCTTATTTTACAAAAGAGGAAAATAAGGCCGAGAGAAAGACACACAATTAGCTGGTGACAGAGTTAGAACTAGAACACAGTCCTTGTGACTATACTGGGATAGGATCAGCAATCAGCTGAGGGCTGTAGGGCTGTTGGGGAGGGGAATGGGGCTGGTAACCTCTGCTCACTGTTGAAGCAGTAACTGGGTGCCCAGAGTGAGAGGGCTCTTGAATCACCCAGACAGACAGCTGGCCGCAGCTGAGTTGCTGGAAAACATCTGTGTTACTTGTAGGCTTCTTTACCTCTGTGTGGTTGCTGGATGTCTCTTTTAATAATTGGCAGGTAATTCTTGGTGATGAAAGTTCTTGTGTAGCTGATGGGGTGGAGATGGAAAGACAGGTCCTTGGAAAGGTCTGGATTTAGAGAGGGTTGCTCTTATGTGGGGGCAAATAGGAGGCTAGCAAGGTTTGTGGCCCAGGGTTCCCTGGAGTTTGTCTAGGGGGAAATGGAGACAGGAGATGGGGCATAGAAGGCTTCTGTAAAAAGCAGCAGGCCCCCAGGGGAAAGAGCAGGGTATAGGAAGATGGGAGAACTTGAGGTTTGAACATGGAGCTCTTTTGGGGAACTTTACAGTGCTCTGCTCTTGCCTCCATCCCTGAAAAATCCTTCTTAAGCTCTGTATAATACAAATGTTTGATTGCTTTTCCATATGTTGATTTGTTATCTTTGTTGAGGTGCCTGCATGATCTAGGAGTGGCTTCATCACACCTTGTGAGGCTGTGATCATTATCTGGATGGCAAAGCAGTGGGGTGTAGGCCGTTCCCTGGATACGAAACACCTAAACACCTAAATACCAGAGGCGGCAATTAACTGGCTAATGACTGTTTTCTTAAGATGGATAGGAGTGACGGCAGAACACAAAGGCCCATGAGATCTCACACTCTGTTCAGTCCAAGCATAGTATGGCAATACTACAAACAATAATGGTAATTATGCTCCACAACTGTGTCCCAGGAGCTGTAGGTATACCAATATGACTTCAGGAACACTTTCAAATGCAATTGTTGTGCTTGTATCTTCCAGTGTGTTACACTATATAGCCAGTGTATTCCTATTTTTTTGCTCAGAATGAAGCTAAACAAATTACTTAGTTTAAAAGGTAAGTAGATTAGAGATATGACAACTGTTATTTTGTGCCAAATCTCATACTAAGTGCTTTAAATGAAATTCCTCATTTGATCTTTACAACAACTTTATGAGTTCAATTCCATTTTACAGGAAACCTGAATTGAAGCAAAGAAAAGTTGCATAACTTGCTCAAATTCAGACAGTTATAAGGGGCAGGCCTGTCTGAATCCAGACAAACAGATCTGTCTGAATTCAGAGCCTGGGCTACTGCCCAGCACAAGACGTGGCTATCTAGAGTGTAATTACGTTCACATCAGAGGGGCTTTGGTGTAGGGGCTTTGGATTCCCAGCACAGGTTAGGTATTCCATAGATCCTTGGTGAATGGATGAAGGAATGAAGAAATAGCACATGGTGTATACTGTTTTGGGAAAAAATCCTAAGTTGACTTGTGACTGCCTAAAGCTTAGGAAACCTTGACCTAGTTTGATGGTTCCAAAGTGCATTCTCAGGAACTGCCTTGGGGTTCAAGGACGGGAGGAGGTTCCAGGGCTGCTGTAAGGGTGGACCAGGCCAAAGGCAGGCTTCCAGCCCTGCTCCAGGCTCCTGCCAAAGCAGCCCCTTTTATCCATCGTCCCTCTTCCACTTGAATGTTTTAAGTCTCAATTGTGACTGCAATGTTAAAGCAAAACCAAACTAACCCCCCGCAAAACACCTCTCAAGCCCCAGTGATCTGGTGCAATAATGCCATTACACAGATGAAGTAACTGGGGTCCAGAAAAGTGAAAGATCAGAATGAAGCCAGAGCTTGAATCCAATCTTTCTGACCCTTTGCCCAGTGCATAGTTTATCATGATGAGAAAGTTGGCTTTGAAGTGCATTGAAAACATGGCAGTACTGATGTCTGTGGCTAGCATCCAGAGAAATAGTTCCACAGGCCAACTCTGACCTACATGAAGGTGCATTTTAAATGCTGGACATTCTCCTTTACAAAGATGTTTCAGGCGAGGCCAGTTTTGGAAGCGCAAATTTAGGAGGAGTAGGTGGAATTAGCCAATCTGATATTTAAAAAGATTTAGGACACAATGGAACAAAAGGTATTACTCAAACTAATATGACTTAATAAATCACACTTCAAACCCCCAAAGCAGATAAAAGATAATTAACATTATTACACAATAAATGATGAATACAAGATGAACTATGAACAAAATTTGACAATGCTGGGAGGGAGAAGAAATTACTGCTAACTAGGGTGGCTTCAAGCTTTTAGTGCCATGTAAGCAACTCTTGAGGGGACCTTGAAGATTTGGTGGGTTCCAAGCATGCATGATATAGGCAAAGGGAAAATTTGGGGACCGCAAGTAAAGGTTTTGAACAAACATTCATGATTGGAGTTTGGGCATTGATTGTTTTACTGTGTACTTGGAATACATAATGGGAAAGAATTTTTTTAAATTTTAAATAAAGTGGGCCAGGGTGCAGTGGCTCGCACCTGCAATCCTAGCACTCAGGGAGGCTGAGATGGGTGGATCGAATTGCTTGAGCTCAGAAGTTTGAGACAAGCTTGAGCAAGAGTAAGATGCTTAGACACTGTCTTTACTGAAATAGAAATAGTAGCTGGGTGTGGTGGCTCAAACCTGTAATCCTAGCACTCTGGGAGGCTGAGGCAAGAGGATCATCTCTTAAGCTCAGAGTTTGAGGTTGCTGTGAGCTATGATGCCATAGTACTCCACCCATAGTGACACAGTGAGACTTTTGTCTCAAAAAACAAATTTATTTTTAAGAATAAGGTAGAAAATGAAAGAGACATGCATCATTTTCAACAATAATAATTCAATTACTATGCAAAACCAGTTTCCTTTGGGTGGTGCCTGTGGCTCAAAGGAGTAGGCCCCGGCCCCATACGGATGTGGCAGGTTCAAACCCGGCCCGGCCAAAAACTGCAAGAAAAAAACAAAAACAAAAAAACAATTCCCTTTGACTACTATAAGCAGTAGACAGTTTTATTACTCTTTAAGGCCTATAAATGTCTTAAAAATACATGTTGGTCCAATTTTCTGGTGTAAAAGTAAATTTTAAAAGGTAAATTCATTGACTTTGGTCATGTCTTTTGCCTCTCTGGGTGTCCTCAACTGTGCAGTGACTAGATGATATCTGTGACCTTATCTAGCTTTAAATTTATAATTCTACCAGATTATTTTTGAAAGTTGTAGTATCTGATCACTACTATTATTATTAATCCTGTGTTACCAGCAAACTGGGGATTTGTACAAGGCAATGTTGGGACATCATGAAGATAGTCATTACCTTGTTGCTTATAATAATGTCAAATTATGCCACCTTTTTACTGGTGTGTGGTTCATAAAGTGTGCTTTTCTTTCTAGCTTGATTCAGCAATATCACATTGGTAGCTTGAAATCAGCCATGGGGAGAGCATTTACACCATAGGACAGAGGACATATCAGGATCCCTTCTCTCACTCACCCCTTCTCCCTAATTCGCCAAAGGAAAACATGCTGATGGTTAAACTTAGCGGCATTAGCAGCACACCACATCCTTTTAGATGTCTCTAAAAGGATCCATAAAATTAACTTTTAGAAATCAAATCATATTTTAAGTGGCTGTTTGAATTATAATTTTAATAATATTAAAAAGCTAAGTGTTTAAAAAATGCTCTGAAGTGTTTTTCAAAGTCAGAACTGTTGATATATACGCCCACAAAAGAGAGAAACTCAATTCAATTCAAGCAGGGGGGAGGAGGGGAGAGGGGAGAGGGAGGGGGATTGGTGTGCTCCCACCTAAGGGGCACAATGTAAGGGTATGTGGCACCCCTCCTGGGAGCGGGACACAACAACAGAGACTTTAACAAATGCAAACATTGGAACTTAATCTTTTGTACCCTCGTAATAATCTGAATTTAAAAAATGTTGACATATAAAATCAAAATTATATTTTAAATGAACTGGAGATAATTTAAGGTAGCCATATGGGGAATTTTTGTTTTTGTTAAATAATGAATCACTGTGTTTATAGAAATTAATTGGTTTGCATTTGAGGGGAAACAAAACTTTGACATATCTATTATAAAAATTAAGCTCATTTTAAAGAAGAATGTGTGAGATTAAGAAAGTTCAGAAAAGTAATAGGGGAAAAGGGAAATTTTAATATTAAAATATCCAAAACCTTAATAAAATAGTGTTGTGCTGTACAATAAGACATAAATGAGGGGACTTGAGAAACAGATCCTGGTCAACGAGAGAATTGAGTACATGGCAAAGACGGTGTATTGGTTTCTTATGGCTGCTATAACAAGTACCACAGAATCTGCTTCACATAGGGGTCAATGTTTAAAACTATGCAGTATCTGCTGTATCTATGTAAAGAACTGGATGTACCTTTCAGGGTTATTTCACATCTTTAAGACTTAAAAAGTTTTGTACATACAGTTTCCTAAAAACAGCAAGAATAAAAATATTTAATTCCCTCCTTCCCCCAAAATAGGTGGCTTCAAACAATAGAAGTTCTGGAGGCTTGAAGTCTGAAATTAAGATGTTGGTAGAGTCATATTTCCTCTGGAATTTCTAGGGAAGACACCTTCCTTGCCTTTTCTAGCTTTGGGTAGCTTCAGGCATTTCTTGGTGTATGACAAATAACTCCAATCTGCTTCCATCTCCACAAACCCATTTTTTCCCCTGTCTTTAAGTAGCATTCTTTTCTCTGTGTCTGTTTCTTTTCTTTCTATAAGAACATTAGTCGGTTTGGCGCCTCTAGCACAGTGGTTACAGAGTCAGCCACATACACTGGGGTTGGCGGGTTCGAACCTAGCCTGGAGCTAAGCAACAATGATACCTGCAACAGAAAAATAGCCAGGCTTTGTGGCAGGTGCCAGTAGTCCCAGCTACTTGGGAGGCTGAGGCAAGAGAATCACGTAAGCCCAAGAGTTTGAGGTTGCTGTGAGCTGTGACGCCACTGCACTCTGCCGAGGGTGACATAGTAAGACTCTGTCTCCAAAAAAAAACAAAAACAAAAAAGATTAGTCACATAGGATTAAGGCCCACCCTATTCCAGTATGACTAAACCATCTTTTTTTTTTTTATATAATTTTATTGAATCATAATTGTGTACATTGGTGCAATCATAGGGCACAATGTGCTTCATATACAATCAGAAATATTTTGATCGTACTGTTACAGATAGCCTTCATGGCATTTTCTTGATCACTATATA
>CAUYON010026170.1:0-29990 GCA_963573935.1 Arctocebus calabarensis | reverse complement strand
CCTACAGTGACTCTCACTGCCACTGCCCCTACAGTGACTCTCACCACTACCCCCCTACAGTGATTCTCACCACTGCCCCTACAGTGACTCTCTGCCACCGCTCCTATAGTGACTCTAACTGCCACCCCCTACAGTGACTCTCACCGCCACCACCCCCCACAGTGACTCTCACTGCACCCCCCCCACAGTGACTCTGTACCACCCCTACAGTGACTCTCACTACCACCCCCCTACAGTGACTCTCCCTGCCACCCGCCCCCAACAGCCACTACCCAGGATTTGTAGTCTTAACCCCCCAACAGCAGCTTGGTAACTGCAGATCCTGCCCAGACAGGCTCTTGAGCACCCAGCAGGGGTAGCCCCCTTTATGGAACTGCAGGGAGAAAGTCTCAGTGAGACAAAATCCAAGGTCGAGGTCCTCTTTTTAGGCTAGAATATGAATCAACAATTGGGATGCCTACCACGGAGATGTTTTCCAGGAGCGAGACGGTAGAAACCTGACTGAGAGGAAGAAGTCTTGAGCTGTGGTCCTGACCTCACGACATCCCGAGAGTGGGAGTCGCTTGGTCCCCTGGAAACTGAATTTTGTTCAACATAACAAGCGAGCTGACGGTGTTTCTGAGATTTTTCATATTTTTGATTCCATCACCCTACCTTTGTGTTTGTTTTCTTGCTTTATGTCCTCTTTTTAAGTAAGAAGGGCAATGAAATGCTCACGTCTCTACTTCTAGTCTTTTCAACAGATAGTTGGAACAATGGCACGTGACAAACAAGTAAGGGACACAACGTCCCAGACGGCCCCGGCATCTAAAAGTCTTTCTGTTCAGCTCTGTGAGGGCTGATCTGACTCGGGTTTCTCCGCTCAGCTCTGAAGTGTATCTCATACGAACTGGCCCTGAGGAGCACTCTCAGCAGCTGGCCCCTCCTGCTTTTGCAACAGCCTTGCCCTGACTGTCCTAACACCCCACTCTCTCCAGGTCCTCCCCCTCCTCACCGGGTGCTCCCCCTGCCCTGTTGACTAAAGTCACGGGCTGCAGGGCTCAGCCTGCTGCTTCTCACGTCCTCAGACGCTCTCATCTGCCACGGCTCCTTGTGGCGTGTCTGATTGACACAGAGGCCCTTGGTCTGACCTGTGTGTCCAGCATCTCATGGGAGCTCTAGGTTTCCATATCCAACTCCCCGCCTGACATTCCTGCACATCTCAAAGAAATCTCGACTTGCTACCCCCATACCCTTGGAACCAGCTCCTTTTCCTTTCTCCTCAGCATCCTCCCATCTTAAGCCCAAAGCCCATCTTCCTTATTTCTTCCCTGCCTCGGCACCCCCGTGCAAGCAACGGGAAAATCCAGAACTCACCTCAAATCTCTCCACCTCTTGTCAGCTCCCTGCCACCACCTTATCCACTTCATGACATCTCTTACCTGGTCTACTCAGGGTGCCTCCTGATTGATACGGCCGTGTCCTCGCTCTAATCCAGTCCCTGAACAGCAGGCAGGAGGATTTTTTAAAAGGCAAAAACCAGATTCTTCCACGGGAGAAGTTAAAACTTCCCAGTGTTGTCATCACCCTCAGGCCATGACCCCAACTCCAGGGCCAGTCTCCCTGATCTCCATGGCGGCCCCGCCCTGCGCCAGCCAGCGTGTTCGTCCCAGACGGAGCCTCGCCGGACCAGCCTGGAGCTTCTCTCACCTGCAGCTTGTCCGGCTGACTTCCCACCCCCAATTCAGGCCTCTCCTCCTCTGAGACCCCCAGCGGACCCCTCTCCCACCCAGCCTGCTGGGACTCGGCACCACGACTGTCCTCACCAGTGTTCTGTCCTCTCCCCCAGCTTCTGAGCAGCCCTCAGGCGCCTGTTCACCTCCGCAGCCGCAGGGCCCAGCCCAGGGACTGGCCAGCAGGGTGTGGGGTAAACACTGGAGCCCCCATGCGGGCTGATATCAGGGAGTGTGTCCCTGAGCCCCGAAGCAGCAGTCTGGGTGGGGCTGGCACACAGGCTGGTGGCAGACTGCCCCCTGGCTGGCACGCCTGGGGATTCTAAGTAGTCCCACCACACAGTCATGCCGAATGGTCACCCCCCTCACCAGCATTTCCAGGAGTCACCTCACCCCAGAGGCACAGGCCACAAGGACACTGCTAATGACCCCAAGACCCCCACCCCCACCCAGAGAGTGCTCAGTGTCTGCACAGCCAGGCTTCTCCCTCCAGCTCTCCAACCCTGCTGGCACCTCCCTTCTTGGCCTACCTGTATCAGTGTTAGGAGACTGGGCTGATTCCGTCCTGGTGGTAACTATCCCCATTTTGGATAGCCCCAGCAGGGGTGAAGGAGGACCCTGTTGTGACCAGGAGCACATGGCTGCCCCCGGGCCAGAGGGGCCCCCTCTCTCAGGGTCCTCCTTGCTCACACGGCCTTCCTGGAGAGCATCCCTTCTCATTATCTCCTATGTCTCCACTTTTACAAAGTGAAGATGTCTGTTGGGTGGCGCCTGTGGCTCAAAGGAGTAGGGGGCTGGCCCCAGATGCCGGAGGTGGCGGGTTCAAACTCAGCCCCGGCCAAAAACTGCAAAACAAAAAAAAAACGATATCTATGTTTCCTTCTCATTCTCTGTCATTATTAAACTGCAGTCCTGGAAGGGATAGGGAGGTGTCATTTTCTTAAGCCCACCCAGGTTCGTGACTGGAGCTAATGGTGGAAGCTTAGAGGAAGCCCGTCGGTTGACGGCTTTCCAAGGCACACGGCTCTGCCTGAACATGACTTAGGGCATCTCCTTTCTGCCTGTTCGCCCTGTGGTTCTCCTGTTTGGTAAAACAGCCGCGTTTCCATTCGGGCTCCTCCTGGGGGCTGCTGATTTGTTTTGAGATTGCAGATGTTTTCTCCAAGTCTGCCCTCTGCCCTCGATGCTACCCAAGGTAGCCTTTGTGGACAAGAGATTCCTAATTTGATGTGATCAAATTCCTTATTTTTTTTGAATAATTTGTGCTCTTGAAACCTAAACCTTCTTCAATTAATAGTATAGTTTTATCTTTTATGTCTAAGCCTTTATTTTTAACCTGTGTATGTGGTTTTTGATAGGGATTCAGTTTCTTTTTTCTCTAGATATGAATTTTTCTTTATATAGAAATTTTTTATACAAAAACTTTCCCTATTGACTTGTGGTCCCACCTTAATATATAGTAAGCCTCTGTCATACATAAGTCTGTCTCTAAGCTCCTTATTTTGTGCTGTGGACCTGTCTGTCTGTACCTAACACATCAGACCACGTTTTTCTTTTTAAGACAGGGTCTTTCGCTGCTGCCCAGGGCAGAGTGAGGTGATGTCACAGCTCACTGCAACCTCAATCTCCTGGGCTCAAGCAATTCTCCCACCTTAGCTTCAGAGCAGCTGGGACCACATACCCAGCTCATTTTTCTACTTTTTGTACAGATAGGGACCTGACTCTCAATCAGGCTTGTTTCACCTGGTCTCAAGTGATCCTTCCACTTTGGCCTCCCCAAGTACTGGGATTACAGGCATGAGCCATGTGCCCAGTCCACAATATTTAATGACTACAGTCTTGTCGTATGCCTTAATATCTGGCAAAGTAAGTTCCCCTCTTTATGCTGACAGTTATTTCTTTAAACAGATTATTTATAACAATATCCAACCCCATGAAGCATACAGCAATGTGACAATCTCAGTAATATATTCAAACATTCAAATGCAAAGTGGTATCTTCTGAATTTTTTTAAGTACCAGTTACCATTGGTACATGGGGTTTTGCTTTTGTTTTTTGTTTTGAGACAGAGTCTCACTTGGGCACCCTGGGGTAAAGAGCAGTAGCATCATAGCTCACAGCAACAAGGAACTCTTAGGCTCAAATGATCCTCTTGCCTCAGGTTCCAAAATAGCTGAGATTATACAGGCGCCTGTCATGACACACACCTAGTTTTTCTATTTTTAGTAGAGACAGGGTCTCCCTCTAGCTGGTCTCAAACCACCTGCCTCAGCCTCCCAGAGTGCTGGCGTTATAGGTGTGAGCCACTGAACATGGCCAGTACATGAGCTTTGGGAATAAAGCTGTAAGTTAGTAAATGAATGATTGATTCATTCATTCAACAAATATTTATGAAGCAGCTACTACGTGCTAGCTGGCAATGTACTTAAGGCTTGGAATAAAATAATACACAACAACAAAAAATATCACGCCTTCGTGGAACTTACATTGGGGTGACAGAAATCAGGAAATCATTTCAACGCTTCCCCTGACACCCACTGCAGGGGAGGACACTTCCTGGGTAAGAGCCCACTCTGACTCCTTGAGTGAACGTTTCATGAGTAAGAGTAAAAGAGCTAATCCTGATGTTTAATAAACTGTCCTTGTTTTTCCTGGAGAAACCCAAATATAGGAATTAATTTACTCAAAATTTAATCTAACAGGGCGGCGCCTGTGGCTCAAAGGAGTAGGGAGCTGGCCCCATATGCCGGAGGTGGCGGGTTCAAACCCAGCCCTAGCCAAAATCCACAGACATATATACACAAAAAAAAGTTTAAAGAAAAAATTTAATTTAACAATAAAAGTCAATGTGTTTAGCTTAAGTGAAAAACAGGGTATTTCTTTTTTCTCCAGTGTTTAGTTGTCAGCCTGATTTTGAATAAAGATTTATAAAATAGAAAATAAAACTACTGCTGCTATGAATCTTTTAAATAACAAAATCTAGCTATTCTCATGATGCTCTAATACTGCAAATGGGACCATTCTTTAAAGAAATCAACCAACTTCTTTACGTCTTAGAATTTAAAGAAATCTAGACAAATTCAGATCTGACTGTTCATTCTTTTAAGACAGAGTCTCACTCTGTTGCCTGGCTAGAGTGCAGTGCTGTCACAGATCACAGCAACCTCAAACTTCTGGGCTCAAATGAGCCTCCTGCCTCAGCCTTCCAAGTAGCTAGAATTATAGGTGCTTGTCACAAAGCCCCACTAGTTTCTCTATTTTTAGTGGAGACAGGGTCTCACTCTTGCTCAGGCTGGTCTCCAACTCTCCAACAGACCTTCCCTACGCAGCAGGCTCTGCCTGTTCATTCTGATCTTTGGATGAAGGGTTACTGTGTATCGACTCAGCTCACTGGGGCCTGCAGGGAATTTCTCTGCAGCTGGCCTCTCCCACCAGCGGGTGCTTATGAGATGACTGAGGTTTTCATTCTACTAGACCCTCATCTTGGAGAAGGTTGAAGACAGTTGGGAACGCCACACTGGTTGTACTTTCAGTTTGCCGTCCTCCAAAACCCTGCTCAGACATCTTCACTGGTCTCAGCCTCTGGGGGTACCATATAGCTAACTTAGGGGGTGCTCTGAGAATTAGGGGGGCATGAGCAAACTGCAGATGCTTAACTCACAGTATGACTGGCTGATATATCTCTTCTGTCTTTCTAGGAGGTAAAAACAACACGTCACAGGGCCTGGACAGGGCCCACCGAGTGAACCCAGCTCCCTGGAGAAAAGGGGTGGTTGGAGGGGAGGCTCAACGCAGCAGAACTCCGGGAGCGCCCTCACCCTCCTGTGGCCTGCAGGTTCTCGCTCTGGGGCTAGGAGCGCGAAGCCACACAGTCACAGGCTGCCACTTCTCACCTGGGTGACTGGAGCATGCTGGGACTTCTCCGGGCCTCAGTTTCCTCTGGGGAGCCTGCTCACACATAGTCCCCAAGGAATGCTGTCCCACATGCCCTCTGTCCTCCCCTGAGCCTGGCCCCTGGGTAAACACTCTGGCTGCTCTCCCGAAACCTGCACGAGGACCTTGTGAGGACAGTGCATCGTCCTCACCTCAGAAGGCTCAGTGGAGGCTCGGACAGCTTGTAGCAGTGGCAATAAGACCCACAGCGGGAACCACTACTGTGTATACTGAACCTGATTTCTCTAATCAGGTTCTCCAGAGAAACATAACTGGGCAAGGGTATGCGTGTGGGTCTGCCTACCGAGCTAGCTAGCCAGAGAGATGCACGAAGATGCACTCTAGGAAATGTTTATGGTTCATAAAGTCTCTGTAGTCCTAACCCTGCCTGCTCTGCGTCATCCAGTTATGGAGGCTGATAAGTCCAAAATCTGCAGAGGAGGTAGGCAGCCTGCAGCCCCACCTTCAAATGATTGGACAAAGCCCACTCACACGACGGGCAGTCATTGGCTTTCCTTAGCATCTACTGATTCAAATATTAATTTTGCCTAAAAAATACCTTCACCACCACATTCACGTGTGTCCTACATACCAGGGTCTTAAGACCCAGCTAAGCTGACACATAAAATTAATCATCACCATCATAATTGTAGACAAGGCATTAATGTAAAAGAGCATTAAGGAAAAGCAGCTACCCAGTCAACCACGACCCAGCGCTCTTCTACCACTTCTAGTCTTTATTCCATACTTTTATTTACCCAGAGGCTACTTTCAAACATCACCCTTCCGTGGCATGAGAGAAATACGCAAGCAAAATAAATTGGTTAAGATGTCCGAGAAGCTTTGAATTCTGGGCTGCCTCATGTAGGACACACGTCCCTGGAGTCCCATCCCTGGAGCTTAGGGCTGCCAGAGCCACCTCTGAGATGGGGTTCCAACCTGCCAACCTCCCCCAAAGCTGGGCAGGTGGTGGTGTTTTCTTGCTCGGGTGGGCTGAGCGATACTTCTGTACGCATCTCCGTTATGAAACAAAACACAAACCTTTGTACTTGCAGGAGCCTTCCCACTCTGGGTTCCGCAAAGCAGCTTAAGTTGATTAGAAGTGTTGGGAATGTAGACTGGCGGATGTCTCCCACGACTCCTCCTTGCTCCATTAAGGTCAAGCCCAAGGGCTGCTGCCGAGTTCGTGTGTCTTTCGGCCCACAAGGCAGACTCAGGGGTCACCCCCCTCAAGACATTTCACCAACAAATCAAGCTCATAACCTGCAAAGGGCCTTGCTTCCAGTGCTCATGAGCCTGCAGCCTGCTGTCTGGCACACAGCTCATGCCTTCATGACAGCAGACTGCAGTGGCTGCATTTATCCCTCACAGGCTGTGGTGACCTTTGCAGCTCACCACCACTGGAGACATGATGATAAGATGGGGGAGCGGGTGAATCCTGAAGTCAAGGAACTATGGCACTGGGTTTATTACTGTCACTGCAGTTTAGTCACTAAACATGCAGCATCTTCCAAGGTGCCCATCATCCCACTAAAGACCATCCTCTTGACCCCATGGTCAGGGTCTCCCTGGCAGCCCTGAGTCTCCCAAAGCCCTCTTTTCTGGCTCATGCTTTAGTCCAGCTGATCTGAGCCTACCTCAGTTTCCCAAATGCACTCAGGTGTCTGCCTCTCTTCTCTCGGGGGGATGTGGAGTTCTGAGGATGGGGAGTGGAGTGGGAGGGGGAAGGGGAGGACTGTTCTCACTCTGTGCGTAAGGATTTCCTAGAGCTCACCGTGACTCGTGCCATGAGCACGAAGCCACCTCCAGCAGGGAAGTGCGATCACCTCCTATCTTTCTGTCTTCTTATCATATTATTGCAAACTACTAATTTCTAGCTGACATTTCATTACTTCAATATGTCCCTCATAAACAGGCTGACCAAATTATCGATGCTGCCTCTTTCCCACTCAAAAGTGGTCCATTTTGGACAATTCCCTCCTGTAAGTCCCTCAGCTATTGCCACTGGAATCAATGAGTCGCTATACTTTGCAGTCCTTGAGATCTTCTCTCCTTACTCTTCAGATGCCTCTGTCTCCCCAGGCCACAGCCCGCAGAGGGCATGGCCCAGGAGGCCAAGGCCTCACCCCAGTCTTCCCTCGCAAGCCTGTGCCCTCTGCCTCAAGAGCCCCATTCCTCGGGTGACACCTGAGAATCACACGTGGAGGGAGTCACCTGCCTCACTCCCACATTCTACCTTAATCCTGGATTCCTACTGACAGATTTTAAAGCACCCTTCCAAAAGACAAAGGTGTGCTTCCATCAGCCCATGAGTTCTGACTGGCTGGCTCTGTAATTCCTCATTCCAGCACGTTTCACAGGGAGTGCTGCTCTGGTCCCCCAGCACTGCCACACTCAGTACCCCGGACACGGGGCTTGAGCAACAGACATTCACGTGTTGCAGTTTGCAGGTTGAAGTCTAAGGTCAGGGTGCCAGCAGGCCTCTCTCTTCGGTTGGCCTTCTCACTGTGTCTTTATATGGCTGCTTCCCCGGAGCCCTTCTCTCTTCTTATCAGCACCCCAGCCCTAGAAGATGAGCGCTTTCCCATGTGTCAATGGCCTCATGTCAACACAACTGCCTCTTTAAAGACCCTGTATCTCCATGTGTATGTAGGACTTCAACATATACATTTTGAGGGAATGCAAATCAGTCTATAACAAATGTGATCTCTCCAGAAATTCTGAGCTATGCCTGGCTCCCCTTACAGTGCTCATGAACCTGCAGCCTGCCGTCCTGCACACAGCCCATTCTTTCATTCAGCAAGTGCCTACCTACTGTGTGCATGCCATTCAGGAACCCAGGGTATGGCCAATCAGAATGTACTGCGGTCGGGTGTGGGGGCTCGTACCTGTAATCCCAGCACTCTGGGAGGCTGAGGCAGGTGAACCGCCTGAACTCAGGAGTTCCAGACCAGCCTGAGTGAGAATAAGACCCCTTCTCTACTAAAAATAGAAAAACTAGCCAGGCATGGTGGTGGGCACCTATAGTCCCAGCCACTCAGGAGGCTGAGACAGGAGGATCAGTTGAGCCAAAGAGTTGCTTGAGGTTGCTGTGAGTTATGATGCCACGGCACTCTACCCAGGGAAACTGAGTGAGACTCAAAAAAACAAAACAAAACAAAACATATTCCCACGCTCATGAAGACAGAAAAATACAAGATAAACGAGGCAGCTTCTAGCCCTGATGATTATTACAAAGCCTACCACACAGCGTAGACAGGCAGAGGGTGCTGGCCTGAGAACTGACTTTCCCTGCTTGCTGCGCTGATCTTCCAGAGAAAACCCAAAACCTCACTGTGGGCGACAAGGCATAGGCTTGCTGCAACCTCATAAAAGTCAAAAGTAAATAGTGAGGCTCAGTGACCCTCAGCAAGACAGTTGATTACTCACAGCAGGGCAGACATCAGCACACCAACCAGGAAGCCCAGAGGGAGGGCCCCATGAGGGGTCCCTGTCACAGCCTAGGAACTCTGTGAGAGGGGGAGAGAGGGAGGGAGGGTGTGGGGATACAAGGGGTATGGTAGACCTTTTGGGGGCAGGACACAATAATAAGAGGGTCCTTTTGTAACAAAAGCAATCAATGTCACCTGGTTCTGTGTACCCTCAATGAATCCCCAACAATTAAAAAAAAAAAAAAGATTATCCCCTGTGTAAAGATCTCTGAGATGCAGACCTAGTGGAAGAGTGCTCAGGCCTTTAGGGATGGGACAAGGTGTGGAAGACCCCATGGCCAGGAGGCAGCCACACAATGGTCTGGAGAAAGAGCTGTCTGAATAGAGCAAATAGCAAGTGCACAGTCCCAAGCCAGGCATGAGTGTGTGGGGGGCTCCTAGTACAGAGCAGCTGGGGTAGAGTCAGCAAAGATGCTGGGGAGAGAGGACCCTGGACAGGGACAGCGGGCTGGGCTGTGTGAGCCTGCAGGCCACAGAAAGGGACTGCTTCTCTCATGATCCACACGATAGCCCTAGAGCTATAGAGTTTTATTCTCAATTTGCAGATCAGAAAATACTCTCAGAGAGGGAAGCAAGAGTCTCCATCACAGGGTTCCTGAGTGGTGGGCTTAGGGATGTGTCAGGGGCTGAGAGTTAGTGGCCTCCCAAAATCCGTATGTTGAAGCCCTAAATCCCTGATGTGACTGTATTTGGAAATGGGGCCTTTCGGAGGTAAGGTTAGGGTAAGTTTCCTCTTATGTTCAGATGAGGACATGAGGGTGGGGCCCCCTTGATAGGATTAGTGCTCTAATAAGAATAGGAGAATCTCTCTCTCTTTTTCTCTCTCCCCTTTTCCATCTTCCTTCTCCCCTTACACACACATGGAAGAAAGGCAAGGTGAGGACACAGAGAGAAGGCATCTGTCTGCAAGTCAAGAAGAGACACCAAATCCACCAGCACCTAGGGCTATGAGAAATATATGTGTATGGTTTAAGCCGCCCACTCTGTAGTACAGGCAGTCCCTGAGTTACAGATATGCAACTTTCACACAACTAGCCCTTATGAATGGAGGCTTTCTATATTACAGGTAGTAGGGAAATGTACCTATACCAACTTACATACAAATTCGACTCAAGAACAAACCCACAGAACCTATTTTACTTATAACCAGGGATTGCCTGCATTTTGCTCTGACAGCCTGGGCTCACCAAGACAGGTCAGAATCCAGATATTCTGGCCTCAATTCCAGTTTATTCCAAAGGACTTGGGGCTTCACTTCAGCCAAGGGAGTCACAGACTAGGGCATGCTGGAGGGATGAAGGCTCTGGGGAGCACCACTGGGTCAAGGATCTCTCCACATGCAACGAAACCCCCCTCAGGTTAAGGGAAGGAAACCATACATCATGCTCTAATCACAGAAACCACACCTTAGACATGGGAAGGAAGGTGTTTATTACACTAGAAACCGCAGGGAGTGAGCAGGCTGGCACGAGGTTATGATTCAGGCAGAAATCTGGCAGTGACATTAGGAGCACACATCCTATTTGTGGCCGGATGACTATTAAGAACTCAAGGTACTCAGTGTGCAGTGAACAGGACCACAGAAGTCCTGCCACAAGTATGGGCTCCAGGTGCCAGAGCCAAGGGGCTCCCTCTTGCTGACGCTCAGCGTCTGGGGTGGGGGAGTCTTTACCTGCTCGGCACCTGCAGGATCTGCTGAGCACGGTACCAAGGCTGGCTCCGGCTCGCCTGGCATCTGCACTTGACAGCAACGCCAGCCACACTCTTGCTCACATAATCCTCACGGCGCACTTGGTGGTAGGTATGTTTAGCCCCATTTTGCAGATGAAGAAATCAAGAATGAGAGTTGGAAGTCGTTTGTCCAAGGAAAAGCAGATAGGATGTGCTAGAATAATAACTCAAATCCAAGTCCAGTATCTGCCCTCTCCCCACAGAACATCCATCTACCACCCACTGTTCCCACCGCATACCTGCTGTGCTGGGGGTGGGGTGGGGCTGGGCTCAGGAAATCCTGCAACACCGACCCCTCCAGCAAGGACTGGAAACTGGAAGCTCACCAGGGAAGCACAGGGCATGTCTGGGCAGGATGGGAGGACGTGAGCGGTGGAGACAGCTCAGGAGACTCAGGGAGGAAGAAATAGCCTTAACTATACCTCTAAACCAAGCACTACCTCCCACAGGACAATGGGCACAGCCCTACTTTACTCCCTGCTCAAGCCAGGCAGCAGAAGGGGCCCTCCTGAAACAGAAAAGAGAATCCTATTCAGTGAATGCAAAGCCACGGGCACTTGCATCACTCAACTCCTGACATGCAGGCAAACCTGTGCCCAGCGCCCAGCACGCCCGAACCCCCTCAGCCTCCTGCTGCAGCTTCCCTTCACTTTGCGTTCAGCTAGCTGTGCGGTCTCTGCACAGACTGTGCCCGCTAACCAGAGGGACGCTCTTTTCTCTTCTCCTCCTTCACACCTGCTCATCATTTACATTGGAGAACACCGGTCATTTCCTCCAGGAAGCCTTCTGGGATCTCTGAAGCATTGCTCTGAAGGCCCGTGAGTCAGCCTTCGTCCCTTTCTGCTGCTCCCAAAGTCACAATTTACACACAGGGTTACTCATCCCTGCCCCCCAAATTGGCAGATGCATGCAATTGTGAATTTTGCTCATCAGAGGGTCCCACACTTGCAGCCCAGGACTTCAGTAGAGCTGGGCTGAAGAGTGGGTGGATGGACAGGTAGATGGAAATTTCCTGCAGAAGCTCTAGGCAGCTGTGCCTCAGCTGCCCCAAGTGTGGGTGGGGAAGGGAATATAAAGGAAGGATTAGAAATGCTGTGGGCAGGAAGAGAGAGCAGGGGCTGAAGATGGTCCGGGCTGGGCCCCCATGGAAGCCCAGTACCTGTGGAATCCCAGGCAGAAAGCTCTGCACTCTCATACCTGAGGTTCAGGAAACCACACCTTGGTCTGGCCAAGGAGAGGCCAGACCCCCTGTGCCCTAGGTCTTGGCATCCTAGAGCCTCACTACCTCACATGCCGGGCTGCCTGGGCGGATCAGGGATGCTGGGCCTCCAGCTTAGTGTGTGTATCTTGGAGGGGGCATCCCCAGGACTCTGTGGGGCTGTCAGGATGCAGCCATCAGAGACAGAGCAGCCAGCTCCCAGCTGCCCACAGGCGGTCCCTGCTGGTGGCAGCCCAGACCCTCCAAGGCCTGCCCCAAGTTCCCACCCTCTGCTTTAGGCAGCGAGGCCAAGGTCCCAGCCTGGCTACCACTCAGGGGTCCCTCCGGGTCACAAGAGCTTCTCACCACACACACAAGGAACAGAGAGAGAAGTGTGGGGGTTGGGAGGTGGTAATGCTACATCTGGTTCATAGCTGAGGAAAACTAGGCCCAGGGGGTTCTTTGATCTATCCTCAGACCCCTGTCCAGTGGGCAGCCCAGCTCTTGGCTGACTCCTGTCAACAGGAGCCACAGTGGCAACCCCACCACGTGCACAGGCCGGGAACTGCTCTCAGGGACTCTGAGTGCTGAGCCAGAGAAACAAACCAGGAAACAACAACCAAAAGAAAAATACACAAAACTCAATGCACAGCATTCTTCAGCAGCCTCAATTCAAAGAGAACAGAATCAGGTTTCCACAGATCATCTGAAAAGCAGATACCACCAGGAACTCCACACTGCAATTAGTCCCCCTAATGAACAATCACTGTGGCGTTCAGCTCCAGCGCGAGCGGGCTGGGGCAGAGCTGAGTCAGCCCTGTACTCTGGGGCAGACGAGGCCAGGTGCAGGGACAGCGCACCAGCAGAGACAGAGCAGCCAGCTCCCAGCTGCCCATAGGCGGTCCCTGCTGGTGGCAGCCCAGACCCTCCAAGGCCTGCCCCAAGCTCCCATCCTCTGCTTCAGGCAGCGAGGCCAAGGTCACAGCCTGGCTACCACTCAGGGGTTCCTCCGGGTCACAAGAGCTTCTCACCACACACACAAGGAACAGAGAGAGAAGTGTGTGTGGGCTCTCAGCAGGACAGGTGTGCTGTTCTTGCTGGGGCCAGCCAGGCCTGTGAGACTCTAACTGCCTCAGAAAACAGAACTCTCAGAACCCAGCCCAGGTGGCAGCAGCTCCGAGCACTGTCAAGACAGTTCTGGCACCGGTTGACACCTGCGACATCCAGACCCACTGTGAGTATGTCACCACTGATACACAGGTATCTTCTAAAAATGCATAAAATTCCACTTCTGGAGCTACAGTAACATTTTAAAGTATCATTTTGTAAAATAAGACAAATTATACCAAAGCATCACTTAGCAGGGTGTGGCAGTGGGCACCTGCAGTCCCAGCTACTCAGAGGCTGGGCAAGGAAGGTCACTGGAGCCCAGGAGTTTGAGGTCACAGTGAGCCGTGCCTACACCACTGCACACCCGTTTGGACAAGGGAGTAAGACCTCACCTCTGGGGAAAAAAAATCTGCTACTTTACGGGTTCTAAATTTTTCTAAATTGTGGTTTATGTGGGTGAAGGGTGTGTGTGTGTACTAGGAATATGAGATTACTATCAAATTACATTCAATCTGTAACCAAAAGCCAAGAGAAATCAGAATATTTTTAAATCATGAACCTATGATGTGTAACAGATTTGTTTATAAGTAAATAAATAATATGTGTTAAATCTATATGATAAATATGAAATTATCTATTATTTCTTTATATAACTAGCTGGCTAGACAGAGCTGAAGAGCTGTCACCCACACAGGACAGGTTCAGGGAATACAAGTGATGCTACTTTAGTATCATATAAGCTGCCTCTGCTGGCAGTGACATTACCTTCCATTTTGCACAGCTTTTTAATTATAACTTCCAAGACTGGCTGTCTGAGGTCTGTGTCCTGTCTCTGCAGTGAGTCACTTCAGTGCTTTCCACTGTGACCCCCTAAGTGCAAAGCTCTCACACAGTGATCTCCAGGGCAAACCAGTCCTGCCGGGGTAGGGCCAAGGAAAAAGGCTGGAAGAGCCCCCCCAACCAGGTCTGTCCTTACAGATGCATGCTAGAAGGCATGCTAGAAGGAGCACCCCCCCACACACTCAGGGCACAGCTGCTCCAAAGCCTGGGGCTTCCCCTGGGGGCTTCAGATGGGGGGGTGCAGGTGACAAGCTTAATCTCCTTAATGCTAGGGAGGGGGGACGTTCCATAAACTCTGGTGAAGAACCAGAGCAGAGCCCTGCCTGAAATGAATGAATTCATTTAATTTAATCATTTCACAGTCCTTGGCCTTTGCCTACTACTCACTGCCCCTAGCTTGGCAGAATGGCTTCCAAACTTCCAGGAGCAGATGCTTCCTCCAACTAAAATCGTATGAGCATAATGCCAGAGGATATAATGGCTTGAAGAAAAAATACAGAGTGAGGGAGGGCAACCCTCATTGCTATCAAAGTGTGTCTGGGGAAGCTCCTGGAGGCAAACTTAAAATCACGGCTCTGATGAGGCTCCTTCTATCATGGTTTATTGGAAACATCCAGGCCCCACCTAGACCCTGAGTTAGAATCTCTGAGAGGGGAGGTGGGGGACCAGCACCACTTTTTCCCTAAAGCCTAGGACTTGTTCCTTCTTCCGACCTGGCCCACCTGCTCCCCAGGGCCTGTTCCCTCCTCTGCTCTCCATGTCCGTGGACAGGACCTCAGGCTGTGGCACTGCTAGGGGGTCGAAGCACTTCTGCCTGGCTCTCCCACTGACCTTGTCTCCATAACAAGCCTGAGGCCAGGGTAGCTTTCAAAAACCAAGATCTTGCTTGTGCTGGGTTGGGGTGGCAGAGAGGATCATTCCGGCCATGCCTGAGCGAGCCCAAGAAACCTTCCCCTCCAGAGGTGCTGCCCCCATGGGGGATCCACAAACACCACCCCACCTGGGCTGGACATCACCTGCCTAAGTGCAAGATATTTCCCACCTGGAAAGAAGCTTAGTCCCATGTTTGTATAGAACACTCCAGCACTCAGGGCTGCTGTGCTCTTTCTGTCAAGCTCTAGAACAGCCCACAATATGCACAAAGAAACAGTGAAAGAAATAACAGGCATGACCCAAAGTAACATCATGACTGTCCCAAACACCATGTCAAGAGGCCAGTGAAGACCACAGGCATTAGAACGCAGCTGTATGCAAAGGCTCCTTGGCCAGCTGGCCATCCTGATCCAAAGAGCTGCCAGGAGTCAACCTTGACCTTTTTCCTTCCTGCCCCCCACATACACATGGGGAGGGAGTGAATGAACTTCACAGCAGGGTCCAGGGTCAGTTTGAGGGTTAGAGGATGGTCCTGGCCTGCCAGCCTGGAGGCTGCCGTATACAGAAGGAAGAGAAAGAGGCCTGATTTGCAGGCAACCTGGTGATCCAGAGAGTGCGGGCAGCTCAGGGGTGACCTGACTGGTAGGGTCCTGAAAATATGCTTTGGCAAGGCACAGGCCTCGGCGCCCCACCACCTCCTGGTGCCACTGAACGCCTGGAGCATCAGACAACCACCAGGAAGCCTAATCTTACATGGCTGCCCCCTGGCAGGCCGGTTCTCCACAGCCACATATGTGTGGTCCCTGATAACTTCCCCTTCTTCACTTGCTTGGGAGAGACAGAACAGCATCACTTCCAGAGGGAGGCCTGTGACTTTCCAGAAGGTCACCTGTCTCTAGAGAGGCACACGTGGAAGGTGACGCCCAGGGAAGTCACACGCAATGCCTTTACTTGGATCCAGATGTGCGTAAAGCCACACATACTTCTTAGAGCTCCTGAGGTCCCCGACCCCCACGTCAAAGCTGACACAGCTAAGACACCACGGGTGATCTCTGGAAACTGTCCTCCTCCTAAGTCCAACAACAGGAACAGGACCTATCTACCTTTACTCAATGAACGAACACCAGTTAAAAGGTGCTCTCAGCTCCTTTGTTAGGTATATACCTAGGTTTATAGGTATATACCTATAAACCTAGGTTATGAAACCTAGGTTTTTCATTTTCTTTAAAGCTATGGTGAAGGGAGTTGTGTAATTAGCCTCTCATCTTGACTGTTATTGCTGTATACAAAGGCTACTGAATTGTGCACATTGGCTTTATATCCTGATACGTTACTCTATTTTTTTCATGACTTCCAGGTGTCTTGTGGTTGAGTCTTTGGGGTTCTCTAAGTATAAGATCATATCGTCAGCAAAGAGGGAGAGTTTGACCTCCTCTGCTCCCATTTGGATGCCCTTTATTTCCTTATCTTGCCTCATTATATTGGCTAGCACTTCCAGCACTACATTGAATAGTAATGATACAGAGGACAATCTCCTCAGTTCCAGTTCTAAGAGAAAAAGCTTTCAACTCTCACATTTTAAATATGGAAAAGTCACTTAGTCTATGCCCAGAAAAGTCACATATCCAAAACAATAATTTAAAAAGCCCCTCTGATGAGACTAGAGGGTGTGATGAGTGGTATTGGTGATAAGAGACATCCCTGGCTAAACGTTTAGTGATTGGGTAATTTTTTAAATGGAGCAGGCCACACAGTGTGTCAGACTTGATAACATAGACAATGTCTATAGCCATGGTTTTATTAATTCAATATTTGCATATGTTGCAATTACTGTTGAACTTCTATGTCACTTGCCCTTGTTGCTTTTCTTAAGTTTGTTATGTGTGAAATTGTCCTCATAAACTGTATAGAGGTATTTCTTACTGTCGTGCATTTGGAAGGAAGAATTCTGGGTCATGCTATTTCTATTTGTCAGGGAAATAGAAACTTAACTTGACAGAAATTTTATATATAATCAGAGAGAGCGATAAAAGGAGATCATAAACCAAAAATAGCAGGCTCTGTTTCTGTAGAGCATTGAGACCATGTTAATGCCAGTACTTTACTTGTAAGGGTCATATAATCTACCATTCTTGAAGCATGTTATAATTTTAAAGGACAGACTACATGTCATCACCAATCAATCAAATCACCTAGAATGATTTTAAAATTATGTACAAGGAGAGCAGCTAATGATGTAGCCAATGTGTATGATTCCACTGTTAAAAATTTAAGTGAGCCGGAGTTTAAATACATGCATCTTTTTCTGATTTTTTTTATTGTAAAAGCCTCCAATATATTTTGTTGACTCTGTCCAGTAGCAGGATAGGAGATACAATAAGAGAGAAAAAATAAAGACAAACATGAACTGTGATTTAAAAACAAAATCTTCAAATAGTTTATATAGTCAGGCCTAATATATGGATAGGTATTAAATATAAAATTCCACAACCATAGATGTGGGAAAAATATTTTGATAGATGTGTTTCTTTTCACATACCACTTCTCTGCAGAAGGAGTTGATGTCCTGCTCAAACAATGGAATCACACCTCATTAACTCTGTAATTTCAGATGCCCTAATCTTCATCCATTGCACCTGGTTCATTGTCTCCATTTACTCAACCAATTTCCACACCCTAGAGTTACAGCCTTAACTGGCTTCTAGCCAAAAATAAACAAAAGGAAGAATAAAGAGCCACTGCTTTCATGTCTCCCCAACACAACAACAACAGAAAACAGACTTGTGATTGCTGTATTTTCTTTGTAAAGATGTAATAAAGTGCCAATTTTGTTTTCACTATATTATCTTTTAACATTTTAAAAAATTCTTATTCCCAGAGGCTATTTTAAGTTTTACCTTTTAGATGCTGATCTGAAGTTTAACCTCCAATAAATTTAACTGATTACATAAATTCCACATTTTAGGTCTTGTGAATATATCCCCGGGTTTGGCTGCAATAAGCATTCCTACTGAAATGTTTCTGGTACAGGCTAGAAAATTTTCTACATATTTTATATCAGAGTGATGCATCTGTGGAAATTTATGTATGGAGTGTTGGGTATTGTGGTACATATGCAACCTTGTTTATAAAATATGCAAATCTCTTGTTATTAATACTAAAATCTGTCTAAAACGTGTTCCTTGAAGAGAAAAAAATGCATGTATTTGTTGTAATGCAGAGATTTGCTAAATACAATTTTTTCAACAATTCATTTTTTATACATTTACAATGTTCATTTTTGGCTCCCAGTTTGAGAGAATAAAAACAAAATGTACCCGTAGTTTTATGAATAGCTTTCTAAGCAAATGTGGCTGGTTAAATGAAGAAAAGTAATACAGAACATGACATATTTTTATGTATAATATGCACATTAAGTGTTTAATGCTTCTCATTTCACTATTCAACTATTCTAGTCATTTTGGGTCTCTAACCACATTGCTGTTTATTTTATGAAACACACTTTCCCTATAATGTAAAAACTATAATGTAGGTAACAATAACCCCAACTACATGTATAAAGTAAATGGGTTAAACAATAGACATGCGATTAGAGAAAATAAAAGGTGGAAATATTTCTATGGAGGGGAACCAAAAAATTAACATTCCAGGAAAAATGTAGCCAAAATAGGCAAATATTTGATATAGAAACAGATGCCATTTTATTACAGATGTTGTAGAAACAGTATTATTTTAGGCTAGAGTCATAGTGTATTAGGCTAGAGTAATAGTTTTTTTTTTCTATGTCGCATTAGTATTCATCAGGAGAAAGAGCACTGTAAATACAACTTGTCAAGGAAATCAGTAGAAACAAAAATTCTGACAGTGGTTGGTTTCATTTCCTCTTTTTCTAGTTGATTCCAAATGTCTATGTGTCTAATTTTGTGCCAGTACTATGCTCTCTTGCCCCCAATGGCCTTGTAGTACAGCCTAAAATCTGGTATTTGGTGACGCCCTGGCTTTGTTTTTATTACTAAGAACTGTCTTAGCTATACGGTTTTTTTGCTGGTTCCATAAAAAGCACAGAATCATTTTTTCCAAGTCTCGAAAGTAGGATGCTGGAATTTTAATAGGGATGGCATTGAACTGGTAGATTGCTCTGGGAAGTACAGATTTTAACAATATTCATCCTTCCCATCCATGAGGATGGTATATTCTTCCATTTGTTAAAATCCTCCACAATTTCCTTTCTTAGGCTTTCATAATTTTCTTTATAGAGGTCCTTCACCTCTTTTGTTAGGTATAGTTCTAGGTATTTCATTTTCTTTGTGGCTGTAGTGAAGGAAGTTGTGTCCTTAATTAGCCTCTCATCTTGGTGGTTATTGGTGTATACAAAAGCAACTGACTTGTGGACATTAATTTTATATTCTAAGACATTACTGTTTTTTTGATGACTTCTAGGAGTCTTTTGGTTGAGTCTTTTGGGTTCTCTATGTATGAGATCATATCTTACAACCACTTAATGTTTGATAAACCAAACAAGACTTCCTATTCAATACATGGTGCTTTGGAGAACTGGAAATCCACATGTAAAAGACTGAAACTGGACCCACACCTTTCTCCACTCACAAAAATTGTTTCAAGATGGATAAAGGACTTAAATTTAAGGCATGAAATAATAAAAATCATCAAAGAAAGCATAGGAAGAACACTGAAATATAACAGCGTGGGGAAAGAGTTTATGAAGAAGATTGCCATGGCAATTGCAACAACAAAAATAAACAAATGACATTTAATTAAACTGAAAAGCTTCTGTACAGCTAAGGAGACAACAATGAAAGCAAATAGACAACATCCCCGTGGAAAAGGGTATTTGCATATTTTGAATCAGACAAAAGCTTAATAACTAGGATCTATAGAGAACTTAAATTAATCCACTTGAAAAAAGCCAAAACCCCATATGTCAATGGGGAAGACAGATCAACAGAACCTTCTCTAAGGAAGATAGAAGAATGGCTAATATATATATATATTTTTTGAGACAGAGCCTCAAGCTGTCACCCTGGATAGAGTGCCATGGCATCAAAGCTCACAGCAACCTTCGATTCCTGGGCTCAAGCAAGTCTCTTGCCTCTGCCTCCCAAGTAGCTGGGAATGCAGGCACCCAACACAACACTGGACATTTTTTGGTTTCAGCCATCATTGTTGTTTGACGGGCCCAGGCTGGATTCGAACCTGCCAGCTCAGGTGTACATGACTGGTGCCTTAGCTCTCTGAGCCACAGGCGCCGAGCCAGATGAAAGGCTAATAAACATATGAAAAAATGCTCATCATTCTAATTATTAGAGAAATGAAAATCAAAACCACCCTGAGATACCATCTAACCCCAGGGAGAATGGCCCATACCACAAAATCTGAGAACTGCAGATGCTGGTGTGGATATGGAGAGAAAGGAACACTTTTACACTGCTGGTGGGACTGCAAACTAATGCAACCTTTTTGGAAGGAAGTATGGAGAAAGCTCAAAGAACTCAAGCTAGGCCTCCCTTTTTGATCCAACATTCCCATTACTGGGCATCTATCCAGAAGGAAGAAAAAACACTTTTATTATAAAGACACTTGTACTAGACTGTTTATTGCAGCTCAATTTAAAATCGCCAAAATGTAGAAACAACCTAAATGCCCACCAAGACAGGAATGGATTAACAAGTTGTGGTATATGGACACCATGTAATACTGTTCAGTCATTTAAAAAAAATGGAGATTTTGAAGCATTTGTATTAATCTGGATGGAGGTGGAACACATTATTCTTAGTGAAGCATCACAGGAATGAAGAAGCATGAATCCTATGTATTCAACTTTGATATGAGGACAATTAATGACAATGACACTGTGGGGACTGGGGGAAGGGAGAGCAGACAGAGAGAGAAGGAGGGAGGGGTGAGGGAAAGGAAAATAAAAAAATAACAAAAAAGACATTCTCACATATGTTGGATTTAATTTTGACTAAAGTACATTATTTGAACAATAATTTTTAATTCAACTTGCTAATATGTTGTTTAGGATAGTGCATCCTCATTTATAAGTGAAATATGGTTGTCATTTTCATTTCTAATAATGTATTTTTTTAAATTTCAATATCAGGAATATCCAGATGAAGTAGAATAAATTTGAAGTATTTCTTCTTTTTCTATTGTCTATAAGATTTGTCATGATCTGCTTTTTGAAATTATCTTCTATGTTTACTTATAAATGTTAGTTGTCTATTTTTTGAGACTTTGGAAAAATAAAAAAAATTAAAATTAAATATTCTTCAAAAAGAAAAAAAAATTCTGACAGTGCACACTGGGAAGTGTTTTCAAGCTCAGTGCAGTGGAATGGTTGTGTGCAATGAGTTTATGACTATTGATTCCAGGTCACAAGTTGCTCAAAAAGTACCTTTTTATAAGCATCTGCTAGGGATAGCAATCAAGACCTGGCAGGGGCTTCCTGCTCCTTCAAGTGAGACATATACAGGCCCAGACATTACAGCTAAAAAGGTGACCTTGTTCTCTTTCCAGGGCATGCCCCAGGTCTAACATCACCTCTTTTCTTTTTATTTTTTTGTCTTACTTACATTAAGGAAAACCACTTACTTAAAACCACTTCTGCTTCTTGATGTTTAGTATGGGGATAGTTATAGCATTGTGAAACTTAAATAAATAACATTGTGCATAAGTAATGTGTTGCAAGTATATCCATCCAAACTGAGGCAGTTCAGCTATCTCATTATTCCTGGGGAGTGCAGTTTTATTATCATCATTCCTACTTGCCTTGTTGTCAGCCACTCTGGATTCCAAATCTGTGGTTTTGTTTATGCTCACAGTTACACAGGTTTTTGTGAGCATGGCACCTAGAAACACTTTAAAACGCTAGGACAAGGAAGCTCATGAAAGATGTTGGGGACCTGGGCATCAATGGCTCTAATATTAAATTTCCTTCTTTAAAGAAACACTATCATAAGACCTGTTCTTTAGGATTTTTACCAAAATAAAATTTATTCATACATTTATTTGTGTGGAATATTGTAGGATTAAACAAAATATAATCATTAACATTATATTACCATTGAGAAATATTTTAAATATAAAGCTTGAAGTAAGTGAATTATCTTGGCCACATCCCAAACTATACATATATTAGAGAAAAATTAGATGTTAGATTTTTATTTTTTGTTGTTCATATTTCTTCTTTTATTTCAGAATATTACAGGGATAAAAATGTCCTGGTTACATGATGTTACGGGGATACAAATGTCTTAGTTACATAAATTGCTTTTGTACAGTTTGAGTAAAAGTATAAACGTGCTCATCTCCCAGATGGTGTGCACTGGGTGTGAATTTCTCCATCCCCTCCATCACCATCCCACCTGCTAGAGGCCAGATGAGTATTGATTCCACATGTGCACATACGTATTGATCGACTAATTCCATGAGTCAATCAATAGTGAGTACTCAATAGTGAGCATATGTGGTGTTTGTTTTTAAATTATTGTGCTACTTCACTTAGAAGATTAGTCTCCAGTTGTATGAAGGTTAGTAGAAGAGGTATTAGTTCACCATTTCTTTTATGGCCGAATAGTAAGTACTCCATGGTGTGTGTGTATGTATATATACATATGTGTAAATTTGAGAAAAATGAGATGTTACATTTTTAATTTGTTTTGCTTCTTTTGTTTAATGCACTGATCTTTTCCTAAAATAAAAACTAGCTTAGAAAAATAATATTTAAAATAGGAAAATGCAGAGCTACTGTATTTGAAGCATTAGAGTAAAAAATTCCACTTGGTCCCATTCTTCCCCCTATGAAGGTGCCCTTGAAGTGTCTTTGTAGAAAAAAATTGGAAAACAAAATGGTCTAGTCTAACCCTCTCCTTTCACACAGCGAGGCTGCCTTCATCATAGTTGCAAAAGATGTTAAAGATAGAACAGAAATACAATCCAAGGTCTTAGACCCTGGTTTATATTTTTCTAACTGTAAGGCATTGAAAATAGTGCTTGGGGGACAGAAACATCATGATGTATGATTTATATACAAGTCTCCATGGGGACAATGACATTTACTGTGTTGTTGCAAGCACATCAGGCAATTGGCATATAGCTGGTTGCTCTACTCGGTTTGTTCATGGTTAAAATGTATTGACTGTTCATCATTCTGTTTTATTTTATGAGATATAATCTTACATTCATATGTTGAATTATTACTAAAATGGTCTGCAAAGTTAAGTGAAAATTATAAGTTTTGGTGATCAGCGTTCTAAATGACCACAGAGCCAAAACCATGAAATGCACTTCTAACTCTCTTAGTCCAATGGGATGTAATTTGAAAAATAGTCCCTTAAAACAATATTTATAAAGGCTTTTCAATAGTGATACATTGACAGTTAAAATACTCTTTGGCATCATAGTCGAATGAAAAATCATTTTTCACCTATTCAGGGTAAATGGCCATAACATTCTGGTTAGCATGATTTGATATCTACTATTAAGTTGTGTTTTTCTCTTACAAAAAAAAAAAAAATTCAAAAGTAAATGTCTTCCTAACTGTCAAAATATTAGGCAAAAAGTAGTAAAAACCAGACTTTATTATATTAGACTGACAAAAAAAAAGTAATGATATCCTTTTAAATACACTGGTTAATAAAAATTGGAAAAGGAGAAACTTCACACATAAGCCTTAAGTATTTTGGTATAACACTTAGGATAGGTAGATACAAGAAGGTGAAAAATTTGAGGCAAGGAGTTAAGTTTTTTAAGGCGTAAACCATTCTATTCTTTGGTACTTTATATTGAAGAGTTTATAGACTTTACATGTAATTCCTAAAATAAACCATAAAAAATGTTTGCCGTTTTTATTTACTGGGCAGGAGTCTGTCAGCAGAGTAAAATCATGATGATGGTGAAAATGGGAGGGTAAAATCACATTAATGAAGACAGCATGCTCTGCAGAGACAGATGTTTTAATTTTCAAAAGATTAAGGTATAAGGTAGGTAAGAGCAAAAAAACTAAAATCAGAATGCACACTCTTGTAAACATAAAACATGTTCTACTTTTTATGTTCCTCCACTAAATCAGCTCCTATCTGTCATGTCAAAAAGATGTCCCAGGTCTCTTCCAGTCTTCTACTAACTTGTTTTAAAATCTGTGCTCTGGAACCCCTAGATTACTTCTTCAATAACATTCTCCCTGCCTCAAGGAGTTAATGGTATTTTCACAAATAATTCTCACCTTGTTCCTTGCAGTATCCAGTGTGCCTTTGCTTGAAGCTGAAGGTCCAGAGAATGGGCCCAGTGAGAAATTTGTCTCCAATCTCAGTAGCTTCTCTGTTGCCTATGATATTTCGTATTTAATCATTTCTCTCTTCAGTGCATTCTTTCATTCAGTCCACAAATAATTGCTGGAAGCCTGGGATGGACAAATCTGAAAATCAGGCACTGAGGAGAGAAGAAAGAAAAGCAGTCCCAAAGCTACGTGTCCGTCTAATCAAACAAACAAACAAAAAAGACAACAGACAGTCAGCATTACGGTCACATTGAGTGACGGCAAGGAAAACACAGGCTCAGATTCAAAGAGCATACACTAAGGACAGAGAACCTAGTGTGTTCAGGCTGGTTTGGAAAAGATTTTCCAAAGAAGTAAAGTTTCAGCATAGAATTGTGTGATATGCAGGATTTAACCAGGAAAAATGGCAGGGGAAGAAGAAAGTTGAGAAAGCACAAAGTGCCAGATAAAAAACATTGATTCTTAAATTTAACATATTTATTTCTCCTGTGTTGAGTGTCAGACACTTTTCCAGGCGACATGAACAGCAGTAAACACACACACACAGAAGCATGGCAGCCATCACACACTGGCAGACTGTTACACCAGGCACCAAGTTTCAAGATGGGAAGTAACATAGAAGGGTCCAGGAGTTAGAAAAGACAAGTATGGCCTGAGTTAAGAAACAAAATAGGAGAAACATTTACCAATGAATCAGCAGAGATTGGCAAATTTAGAATGTCCAGGGTCTTTTCCAAACTAGGATAAGGAATTCAGACTTTTCTTAAATTAAATACAAAGCTGAGGTTTTGAGAGAATTTTGACTAGACATGTTGTTGCATGCTATGCTTACCTACATTCCCACCAACATTGTGTATAGGAGAAAAGCTCTATGACATTGATCAAGGCATTATTTTCTTGATATGACCCCAATGCATAAGCAACAAAAGCAAAAAAGATAACTGTTATTATAGCAAACTAACAAGCTTCTACTTAGCTACAGAAACACTCAATAGAATGAAGAGATGGTGTAAGCAATAAGAGTACATACTTGCAAACAACACATCTGATGATGGGTTAATATCCAACGGGTATAAGGAGCACAAATGACTCAATTGTGGGAAAACAAATCTGATTTTAAATGGGCAGAGGGTTAAAATAAACATCTTCTTTTGAAAGAAGATGTACAAACGGACAACAGGCATGTGAAAAAGTGTTCAACACTAATCATTATGGAAAGGTAAACTAAAATCACAATGAGGTAATACCTCATTCCTATTAAAATGGATATTATCAAATAGATAAAAGACAATAAATGTTGGCAGGATGGGAAGAAAAAGAATTCCTTGTACATGGTTCGTGGGAATGTAAATTGATTCCCCCCTGTAGGGAAGACTACATGGGTTTTTAAAAACAAGAAAAAAGAAAATATAACTATTATATGGTCCAACAATCCTACTCCAGGCTCTATATCCAAAGGATATGAAATTAGTATGTCAGTGGAATATCTGCACTTCCATGTTTACTGAAGCCCTCAACACAGGAGCCAAGATATGGAATCAACCTCTGTATCCATCATTGTACGAATGAATAAAGAAAATGAGGTATGTTTTCAAGGTGGAATACAATTTAGCCTTAAAAAGACGGAAATCTTGTCATTTGCAACAATATTGATGTGCCCAGAAAACATTTGGCTAAGTACAATAAGCCTGGCACAGAAAGACTAATAATGCCTCAGTTCACTTTGTGAAATCCAAAGAAATCAAATTTACACAAGCAGAGAGTAGAATTATGGTTGCCAGAGCTTGCAGGGTCCTAGAATTAGAGAACTGTTGATCAAAGTGTATATTACAACATTTCAGTTAGGAAAGATGAATAAGTTCACTGTGTCTATTGTACATCATAATGACTGTAGTTGATAGCAAGGTGTTATATACTTGACAATTTTAAGAAACAATGATATCTGGGATGATGAAAAGGTTTGGAAGTGGATAGTACTGATGGTAACATAGTACTAGCAATGTAATATAAATAATGAATATAAATAATGCTACTGAATTGTACACATAAAATGGTTATGCTAATAAATTGTACGATATTTCTTTTCACCATAGTAATAAATAGATTTAAAAAAGGAATTCCTAAGTAAAGAAGTATGTCAAAGGTTTGTGAAAGCTAAATTCAAAAAGCTCCCAAAAACCACAATTTTTTAAAAAATTTGAGCAGAGAAACAAAGCTAATATTGGATTATAACCAATAAAATAGTATTATATAAATCTATAATTATGTAAATAAAAATTAATTAAATAGTGATGAATTTTCATTTTGTTTTTTTTTCTTTTTTTTTGATATTGACTCTCACTTTGTCACCCTCCATAGAGTGCTGTGACATTATAGCTCACAGCAACTTTAAACTCTTGAGCTCAAGTGATTCTCTTGCCTCGGCTTCCTAGTAGTTGCAACTATAGGTGCCTGCCACAAGTCCCAGCTATTGTTGGGGAGGAGTCCTTTCTCTTGGCTCAGGTTGGTCTCAAACTTGTGAGCTCCCAAAGTGTGATGATTACAGGCAGGAGCCACCGCACCCAGCCCTAATGGAGATGCCAGCCCTAATGGAGATGAATTTTCATAGAGGATAATTTTTTTTTTTAAGAGACAGATTCTTTTTTTTTTTTTTTTTTTAGAGACAGATTCTCACTCTATCACCCTCAGTAGAGTGCTGTGGCATCACACAGCTCACAGCAACCTCCAACTTCTGGGCTTAGGTGATTCTCTTGCCTCAGTCTCCCAAATAGCTGGGACTATAGGTGCCCACCACAGTGCCTGGCTATTGTTTTGTTTCAGTTTGGCCAAGGTGGGGTTTGAACCCACCACCCTCAGTATATGGGGCTGGTGCCCTACCCACTGAGCCACAGGCACCGCCCATATATAGGATAATTTAAATACACACACACACACATACTGATACTCCCTCCAAGAGCTAGAATTTATCTCTCCACTGTGACCCTTACTCACCCTCAGGGTGAATTCTATTTAGTACCTAGCTTTTAAAGTACAGCATAGGAAAAGGGAAAACTCGTAACTTTGCTGTGGGGAAAACTGGAAGATACCAGCCTGAACAATCAGAAAAGGGGAACATTGCTTGTGATGTCATGTGGCTACAACCATGTATCTCCCTATATGATGGGAAAATAAAAAGACATCAACTTTGTCTTTTTAAAATTTAATTGTTCAAGTTTAATTGTGGAAACAACAATAACAAAACAAATAGACATACTCAGTTCTGGGGATATTCTGCAGGATACACTTTAATATTATCAAGTACTTCTCAAGACCAGTAGGGCATAAAATAAAACAAAGAAAGACGGAGGAATTACCATAGACAAGAGTGTCTGGGACTCATGATTGCTAGTGTATTATGATGCTCTGGATTATTTAAACAGATATTATAAAGACCAATTAATGAGCAAAACGTCTCAACTCTGGAGTGGAGCTGATGATAATGGGCCATTGTCAGTCTCTTAGTTTTGACAAGAGTAATGTAAGATGCTAACAATAGAGGAAACTCGTTAAAAGTTTTACAGAAACTCTCTGTATATTTGCAACTTTCCTAGAAATCCAGGCATATTGAAAAATAAGAAAAAAAAATGTAACTATAAATAAATAAAAGGCAGCCTCACACCTGTTAAGGCCTGCAGGACACTGCACCTCAGCTAAGGTCATGTCTTCCCTTAGCTATTTGGTGTCCGTGGAGAGATCTTCAAACACTGCTAGATAATTATATTTAAACAGAATCTGGCTCTGAAAGTATTAGTTGGATTTTTTTTCTTTATCCAGTGGGCCAGAGAATATTTCAAAACAATCCATGATTTGTGTTGGCTTTTTTGTGTGTGTTTAGAATAACTGCCACAGAAAAATAGTCATTTCAAAGAATAAATGAAAGCAAGCATGTTCTCAGAAAACTATTAAAGGACTGAGAAAATATTACACTTGACAAGTAGATGTTAAACATTTTATTTTTTTATAAATCTTCATAGATGTCAGCAATAAACACCATTAGAGAGTACAAAAAATTAGTTTGAAATATGAAAAATTGTCAGCATTATTTATTCCTTGGTGACTTTTACGATGCAGTTATTTTGGGAATGTATTTTAACAACAGAGACAAACCACACAGCATGACAGTGTGCAACTGTCTTCTGACTTGTTCCTAATGTGTTTTTTTTTTTTTTTTTTCACAAAGACCTACATGACACGGCTTCCATGGCTCAGTAATAAGCCAACAGCTTATTCCACTCCACACAATAGTCATATCCAGACACCCCTCCTGATTGGTCAGCAACAAGAGAAAAATAATATACCGTCAAGATTTGTGTATCCTTTTATTAAGCGCATCATAAGAATGAACTATCCACAAGTCCGTTCTGCTTGTGAGTTCTGCATTATTTTATGCTCATTATGAGCAAGACTTACCTCAGGAAATGGCATTACTTTGTCATTATCTTGTATATTGGAAGAGCAACATATTTTGTAAAATTTAAAATCTATGCTTTCCACCCTTTGGATTTATTTTAGTCCGTTCCTTTAATTAATGGGTAGCTCTTAATGGTTCGGATTCTTCATAATCATGGCTGATAGTAGAATTGTTTCCCTGATCTCATGCCTGGATAACTCATTTAATAAGCCCTAAATAGGTGTCTATAATTCTGTTCTTCCTTTTCTAACATAGTCTGATCCAACTCAGTGACCAATTCTCTCCAACATTTCCTGAAAGAAAGAACTTTCCCCTCAAGGGCTGGAAACTGGTGGATGGCCTGAATCCTCTCACCTTCATTTCCAGACCATTCACAACAAAAACACAAGTCACCCTCATGGACCACTTAGTTGAAGGTGTATTAATTTTAATCACAGTGTCTACCATTCATTAGAATAATTATTTTTGTTTTCCTTAACTTCTTAGTAAAATAAATACTCCATGAAAAAGAAAGACTTTTTAGGCAAAAAATATAATTTTCAGGAAAAAAAATGCGCATTTTTTTCATCATTGTAACATTCTCCATTTACTGTGAGCTTGTCACTCTGTGTCTTTCTTTTATACATTCTATGAGTTCTTCATTAGATCTTTCCTAACTCTGACATTGCATTCTTTAATGTTTCATTTTTGGATATTTTCTATGACTTCTATACATTTTTCAGCCTTGCTTTTAGTTAGGTTTCTCCAGAGAAATAGAACTGATATGATAATTATGTAGATACACAGACCAGCACAAATACACACACACACACATATACATGTAAAAATTCACACATATATATTTGTTGAGTTCCTCTTCTTTTAAATGTACAGTGAAAGAAGGGTTCTATATTTGGGAATTTTTAAGATCTTAGAATATTTGCAGTATACTTTTTTCTTTTCTTTTTTTCTTTTTTTGTAGAGAGAGAGTCTAACTTTTTCACCCTCAGTAGAGTGCAGTGGCGTCACACAGCCCACAGCAACTTCCAACTCCTGGGCTTAGGCGATTCTCCTGCCTCAGCCTCCCAAGTAGCTGGAACTACAGGTGCCTGCCACAACGCCTGCTATTTTTTTGTTGCAGTTTGTTTGGGGCTCGGTTTGAAACCACGACCCTTGGTATATGGGGCCAGCGCCTTACTGCCTGAGCCATAGGCACTGCCCTGCAGTATACTTTTTTTTTTTTATTGTTGGGGATTCATTGAGGGTACAAGAAACCATGTTACACTGGTTGCATTTGTTAGGAAAAGACCCTCTTACAATCGTGTTTTGCCCCCAAAAGGTGTGGCACACACCAAGACCCCAAAACCCCACC
>CAUYON010026166.1:0-52407 GCA_963573935.1 Arctocebus calabarensis | reverse complement strand
TAGTGATCAAGAAAATGCCATGAAGGCTATCTGTAACAGTACGATCAAAATATTTCTGAATGTATATGAAGCACATTGTGCCCTATGATTGCACCAATGTACACAATTATGATTCAATAAAATTATAAAAAAAAAAAGAATGGAAGAAAAAGTATCCAATGTACTCAGTCCTAATATGAAGCTAATTTATAGCTTTCATATGAAAGCTAAAACCCAATTACAGCACAAGAATACAGGGAAAAGGGAAAGGGAGGGGAGGGAAGGGGGGAGGATGGGTGGAGGGAGGTCAATTGGTGGGATCACACCTACAGTGCATCTTAGCAGGGTACCGGTGAAACTTATTAAATGTAGAATATCAATGTCTTCATATAGTGATAAGAAAATGCCATGAAGGCTATCTCTAACAGTATGATCAAAATATTTCTGAATGTATATGAAGTAAGCACATTTTGCCCCATGATTGCACCAATGTACACAATTATGATTTAATAAAATTATTTAAATAAATAAATAAGTAAAAATTACAAACTGTGTATATGACAATATATACCTTGAACTATTCATACATTAAAATCTCCCCTTCCTCTTGAAAAAGACAGAAAAAGAAAATATTTAGAAAAGAGATATTTGCAAAGTCTGAACCCCAACATCTTTTTATATGTGAGATACCTCAATATGAAACACTTGCCTAGAAAGTTAGTAAATGCTCAAATTTAAACAAAATGCCCAAAACTCTTGCCACCCTACTACATGCACTACAATTACTGGTACCTAAATTAAATCTCCTACTTGATCATAAAAGATACATGTATTAAATCAAATTTAAGTGGGCAACATGTCATGTTGGACATTGGTCAACATCTCACAGCTAAACATGAAGCTAGGGGTACTGGGCCACAGCACATCAGCCAAGTGAGGTCTGTTCCAAGTCATGACATATACCTGTCCCAAAAAGTGCCTCTGCCCCTCTCCTGGATTCCATGGGTGGTTGGTCCATGTTCCATTTCTCAATTTCCCTAATGGTGGAAAGTACTATAAAGCAGACGCCAGTGTCCTTCAAACATAGCTAGGATGTACAAAGATGAGGTGGCTTCCTGGGCCATCCAAACAGGGTGGCTTCCCTAAGAAGTTCCATTATATAAAGCAGGGGTTCATTTTAACTGGGTCATCACACAGAAAACATCAATGGTTGCTGACTATAGGATAAATGAGAAATGAACTTGGAAAAAAAAACAAATAATTGGCAAATAATTTTGTGACTGAATATACCCTGCTAGAGATGCAATCTCTGTTGCCCTTTAACACCCCTTGGGAAACTGTTGTTCAATGAATGAAAACTGTATTTTGCTTAACAAAGGAAGGGATGGAAGGAGGAAGGGAGGGAGGGAGAAAGAAAGGAGGGAGGGAAGGAGAAAGAAAGGGAGGGAGAATGAGGAAGAAAGGGGAAATAAGGGGAGAAAAAGATAGGTGGCTTATCCCCCAAAGCAGCAGACCCACATAAGCCACAGCACCACTATGATCCGTGTATTATGTGCTCCTTTATTTATTGTATCCTCTTGGAATGCGTTCAAAGCAAGAACATTAAGCATGCGTAATATCCAGAAGTGAAAACAGACCCTCTTGACATTGCTCTGCAAGTTTCTGCCCTAAATTAGACAGTGAATCAGAAGGTTACATCTGCGGGTGGGTGGGGTAGAGAAAATAAAGAACCCTACAACATGTGAGCATGTTGGAGAAAGACTGTGCATCCAAGGCAAGCCTTCCTGATGATCTTTTTTTCAAGTCAGGAACGGCAGATCCAGGCAAGTCTTGTTTTACTGCAGTGCAGACAGTAACAATTCCAAACTGATAAAGAGAGACCCTAAAATAGGCCCAATGTATCAGGCTGCCCTACATCCCTGGGAAAGAGCCATGTGTCAACTGCATGTCAATCCTAGCATTTTCTAACTGACCCACCTCCCGACTTTTATCTCTGAGCATACAGATAAACACATAATGACAGTCTCTAGAGATTATTTCTAAATATACCAGCCCCTGTTTATACCAAAATGGATTCCCTGACTGTCAATGCTCCATGGGTGCAGGCAGACTCCCACATATAAGCCCTGCAACATCCGCTCCCAGGAGAAACCTAGGAGCACAGAACTAACCGAGATTCTGGGATCCCAGCTTTTTCTACTGCCTGTCTAAGGCTGGGACAGGACAAGTCTATCTGTCACCACTTCCATGATGACACATATTCCTAACCCAAACTGGCTGGGGGTGGTCACGGCAGGACCCACAGGTTTGTTCTGCCAACACGTGGGCTACTGTTTAAGCAACCAAGAAAGATCTCAAAAGCCCAACAACAAACTATCCAAATTAGAAGAAAGAAAATGTAAGCATGGCAGAGCTTCATAGGAGAAAGGGCTCAGAAAACAAGCTACCTAGGTTCAAATTCCAGCCTTAAGCAAATGACTTAAACTCTTTGAACATCAGTTTTCTTTGCTGCAAAATGGGGTTTCTGTAAATGTAAACTTTTCTGTTAAGTGTTAAATGGATGTAGTTCCCACTTCATAAACTGGAGGTGAGGATTAAACGAGACAGTGTGCGTGGTGGTGCCTGGGACTCATTCCCGCACCCAGGAAGCAGCTCCCCTCCAGACGTGAGGGTTTGATAAACAATAGCTTAGGAGTCTTCAGAATGGCTCCCTATCACCCCTTGCAACCATCAAACTCTCTGGTTGTAGAAACAAACCCAAATGGAGGCTTGGGCTAAGGAGAGCAGGGTGAGAAGATGTTGGCTGTCATGACTCTAAACTGTTTATAACTGAAGGAATGCATTAAGACAATCACACTCAGGAGCTGATTTATGTTAAGTAAATGGGCCCACATCCCTTGGACATCTCCACTTGAGCTCTCTCCACAGCCTGGCCATTTAAACACATGGCTTGATCCGAGTCCCCACGTGGGTGTTGGCAGGTTGAAAGGCACTTCCAAAGCCAAAGAGCTCTAAAAAGCCAAATATGGCCAAGTTCAGACCACAAGAGATGGACCATAGGCCCCCCACGGGTGCCAGAAGATGGTGAAGGTTGACTCAGACAGCCTTAGCTGACAGCTTCAGGGTATGAACAGCTATGGGCTATTTTCATTTCCAAACAAAATTTTCCACCCTATAAGCCCCAAAGTATTTTATCGAAACAGAGGTGTCTAAGTCATCAGTTTGCTGCTGAAAGGGCAACCTCTTGAAGCAGAGAATAGTCTGTACCCACATACAGTCTCTTGCCCTCCAGAGAGTATATCAATAAGAATCTACTGGTGGAAATTTCTGTCACCCAGAGGAGACCACAGAGGAGTCACAGAAAGTTCATAGTACAAAGGAGGAAGACCAGGAACAAACCCTCACCTGCTCAGACTTTTCATCTCGGAGCACTTTCCCTACCTATACACTAGAAACGCATCTGTCACAGCATCAAGTGAGAGTAAATGAGACAATATGTGTGAGATGCTTTGAAAAATACTTAGAAAGTGCAATCAAATTACAAAGTACTATTTAACAACTCCTTCAGGGAAGTTTGATCCAGAAATTAGAAACTTTCAAATTAATTCATCTTTGAAAATATGTCTATGATTTACTAACCTAGCAGAACTAATGCAGAACAATATAACTTTTAACAGGTTGATTTTTCTTCTTTTTATATCAAAAAATGTATTTCAACTGATTTTTTTCATTGAATTGGCTATTTATTCGACAGAAGTGACTGAATCAACTAATTGTATAAAATACAACCTAAGCATCTCTCCAATTGTACAAAGACTGGCCAAAATAGCAGGTGTGCCATTCTAATTCCCTCCGTCCTAAGCCTGTGGCAGACATCACTAATCTATCACTGAATGCTTCCTCACAGAGCTTAGGCAACAGTTCAAAATCCTTTCAAAACAGTACTCCATCAGCCATAACCAGTCCTAAATCCACACTGGACCTGAAACTTCCTTGTCATCACAGATACCTCCTCTGCCTGATTTAATTTGAAATCACGGCCTCCATAAAAACATCCACAGAATGATTTTAGTATCACTAATTGCTCCTGAACTTATTTGCTGATGCCTAAAATTCCTAGAAAGGAGATTAAATCTTTCATTTCACAATTAGAAAAAAGGCTGAATATGCAAATGATTCAGAGAGAAGAAAAAGTGACTCAAATTTATATAAAAATGGAAATAGTTGATACCAGCCTCGCTCTGAGCAGGTTCCAGGTAGTCCTGCTCCTCCTGGAGGGGCTCCCATTTGCATTCCTAAAAGGACCATTCTCCTCTCTCTCCACACTTTCTCCTGATGAAGTCAACCTAGAGGGATAGTTGAGTCAAGACACAACCAGGACATCCAGGATGAGCAAGATCAGTGCTGGAAAGGCTTTGGCTCTGTAGGCATGTTTTGGCAAAAGGAAGGAGAGAGGATAGGAAAGAGCTCTGGATCACTGAAAGTGAAGTCAGAGTGCCCCACAGCAATGGAAAGGGCACAGAAGATGACAGCCAAAGATAAACTTCAATGACATAGAGACAGCAATCTTACCCCACACACAAAAAAATCACTTTTATCCTATATTCAACCACCTAAACCAAAAACATGGGGCCATGTTTTTTAGAAACTTGGTCTTTGATGGGATCAGGATATAAGTCTGCACACTAGAGCACCATAAAAAATTGAATGTCTGGAGGATTCATTCATTTCTAAACAAGTGTAGTTATAGAAATAGACTATGTTGCCTTGACTGAGAAATCATAGTGCAATTTCAGCCAGTTGCTCCACTGTTAAGCTCTACCATGGTGGATGCTGTTCTGTTTTATTTGTCAACATTATCTAGCACTATGTCTGTCTTATATCTAGTAGACACTTAATATATGGCTGTCAAAATTGGTTACATTTGTATATACCCTCTGCCAAGAGGCCATTACACTGCCAACTATAATGCTTCAGAGAGAAAAAAAAATAAACACTCATTTAACATTAACTGATTGGTTATTGATTGATAATATGTCCTATCTCTAGCTCCCTAAATAAGGATGGTAGAATGGGTCAGCATAATATACCTAACATATATCTAATATGCCTAATAGATACTCAGTGTACCAAATGTATATATAAACCTAAAACATACCTCTTACACCAAATTATATACTAAAATATTAAAAAGAAGAAACATGGATTAACATTCTGAATGCTTTAAAATACTCCATAAATATGTAAGTTCCATCAGACAAACAACCATTAGCAATTAGGTGCCATGAATGGTAGGCTGGAGTTGAAGGAGGTAAGCTACTAAATATCATCCTGTTACAATGGGTTCTGAGAGTTTCCTCATACAAATACAATTCTACTAAATGTTCTGTTCAGGGAAGAATTATTCAACAAGCCAAGCGGAGGTACATTTATCATAACCCCTTTCTCATAAGTGCATCAACACTTTCCACATGTACATTTATTTGTCTTTATAAGATCCCTATGACAAAAATGTAAGCATCACTAGTGGTATAAAAAACACAGGTGCAGATTTCAAGTTCTGGCAAAATAGCAGACCATACATAAACCACCAAGGAGTGGAGAATTCGGGCACATTTTTTAAATTCATTCACAATAGAAACCATAAAGGGAAATAAATATTCTGTGAAAAACTAAAATATTTGAAAAAGAAAAAAAATAGAACTTTTAGGAATAAAAATCATTAAAGTTAAAAATGCACTTAAGGGTTAGGCATCAGACTAGGTACAAACAGAGAAAAACAGTAAATTGAAAGATAAAGCAAAAGAAATTACCAATAATGTAACAAAGATAGACAATGAAATATAGAATATGAAAGAGCATTTAAAAGAAAGGGCAAAAATGAGAAAAACCAATGTATGTTTTAATAATATAGTTCTAGAAGAATAAACTAGACTGGGAGAGAGGCATTATTTGAGAATATAATGGATAAGAAATAGTGAATGATACGCATCTTCAAGTTGAAGTATCTTACCAAGTCCAAGTAAGATTTTTTAAATCTATACATTAATCTTTTTAAAAAATCTGAATACTGATTATTCATTCAGATTGACAGCAGACTTCTCATCAGCAACAACTGAGTCCAAAAGATAATGGAATATCTTCAAGTTGCTAAAGGAAGATAACTGCTAACACAGAATTCTGTACCTGACTAAATCATCATTCAAGAATGAGACTAACAAGAACATCATAAAAGACAATTTCTGAGAAAGATTGAGGAAGTTTACTACTCATAGACCATCGCCAAAAGAACTACAAAATATATGCTTCACTGCTAAGGAAAGAAACACAGAAGGAAGGGAAGGAATCAAAGCTTACTCCCAAAGATTTTCTCAGAAGGGGGCATGACTTCTTACTCTCATCTACTATGTGTAAGACAAAGCCAATTCAAGACCCCCCTCTCAACAGTTTCACAGACAAGGCCATAGAAACATGGGGTAGCCCTATGCCTTTAAAACTAAAGCCCTTTTGCCTGGTACTATTTTTAAAGTCATGGAGTAAGATAGTTTCATAGTCTTCCTGCTCCCCCCCCAAGACATTCTTTCTTAGTACAAACTTAGCTCTTAAGTGCTCTTTAAGCATTTGAGCCCAGACTACAATTTCCCAAAGCAACTGATAGTATATAAAAGACCAGACAAAAAGTTTTCTCTTGCTACATTTTACATCAATCCCTTTGCAATACTGAAGGAATAGTCATTTATAAAGGGGGTTAAAAAGGGTAAGCAGATTCTGGGTGGCTCCTGTAGCTCAAGGAGTAGGGCGCCAGCCCCATATACCGGAGGTGGTGGGTTCAAACCTGGTCCCGGCCAAAAAAACTGCAGGGAAAAAAAAAAAAGAATAAGCAGATTCTTTATGGGAGGAAGAGGCAGAAACAGAATCCTAGACATGGGGAAGTTAAAGGATTTAACCAAAAATGCTAATGTAAGAGTCAGAGGTACATCTCAGCACAGACATCCTATGCCCAGATATGGATGCTGCCTTTCCCGGGTGTCAAGCCCAGTCACACTGCTCTCTCCTCCTCTCCGCTGCTTCTCTTTACTCTCACACATAGGCTCTGCTAAATTCTCTCACACCTATAAATGCACACACTCGCGCACACACACCCCCCATACAAATCAAAGAACTTAAAAGGGTTTGACCCCCCCAGTATTAGAAGAACCTTTCCCTGAGAGTCTTTGGTCTCAGATTTCTGTTCATTTACTTCTGGACCTGAAAGACACAAGGTAGATGACCATTTTGGGCCATTTTATCTTCTCCCTTCCAAGTTGACCATGACCTAAGAATGACCATGAGGAAGCACTGGCTGTGCCAGCCATAGCCACGAATGCCAAACGTGCCTGCACACACTGCTATCTATCAACACGGGCCCATTCCACAGCTTCACCCAACTCAAGAACATTTTTCTTTCAGTCACTTTCTTCTTCAGAATTTTCTTTTCTCTTTCCTTTTATTAAAGCCAAGCCAAACTCCAAAGAAATGCTGAGGACCTGTTGTTTGGAGCGTGTCAGCAGCTGGAATTGAAGAAATCTGTCCATTTGGACTCTGAGTTCGTTCTACAACTGATACCCTCAGAGGAAAACATTTCATTCTATTCAAGTTTCACCAGAATGGAAAAAAGGAAAAATCCCAAAGTTTTCTGCTGCCCAGACCCAGCAAGAGATACAGCTAGGATAGCACTGCCCTTGAGGTTCATCAGAAGGCCAAACTCTGCCAGTGGATTTTCCAGACGAGGCCAGACAGGGTGAAATGGTTGCCACACGGCCAGCCATGCCAACTCCCAAGAGGGCTATCACGACGCACTGTCCCTGGGCAAGGCAGGCAGATGACTGGTGCTACTTCCCTAGCCAAGAATGGCAGAAAAAACGGCAAAGACATGGGGCCACCCAAGTGTCCGTGCATTTCACCATGATGGGCTAACACTTCACCCCAAAGATCATGCAAATTGGCATCTACCATTGAGAAGTCAACAACTGTGCCTCTTTTTGGAACAATGCCAACATATAAGAATGAGCCTGGCCTCCATTTGGTCCAGAGGTCTGGCCAGGTCAGAGAACTTAAGAGAAGTGCAGCAGCCCAGTCTCTACCGACCAGAGGCTCCAGGCATTTGCAGTCATGGCACCTCCCTTTGTCTCGGGATAGGCCTTCAGTCCACTACCACTGCCTGCCAGACCAAGCACACCCAGAGTCCCCTACACATGTGACAAGGACTAAGGCAAAGTCTAGAGGTACCTTTGGGTCATTAACTCCTTCCTGCACCAACAGTGAACTCAGGGCCATTCCACAGAGCATATTTCCATGGAACCCAAAGAGTGTTACTGCTCTTGGGACCAAAAACTCATATTCTCTCATGAAACACTCAGAAGATTACAGGGAAATCCAGGCATTGCAAAGCTCAAATGGGGTCCAACCTGAGATTTTCCAGTGCTTTGTAACATTTGTGTTGTGAGATTATGACAGAGGAGAGGATAAAGATAAATATAAAATATAATAAAATGTTCTATTCTCAGGAATTTGATACTCTGATATAATTATAAGGATAGAAAATCATAGGGCTTAAGCTTGGCTTGGTGTGGATGTGACAGGAAGAGACAGGGTCTTGGAACATCTTGGATGGTAAGCATTTTCCAGGTGAGTGCTCAAATGTCGGCCCTCTCAGGCTGAATTCCCCAGAACGTTCCTCCTCACTACTGCAGCACCATGGCTGAGGCGAGCACCACAAGGTCCTTGTCCAGGATGCCCAAGACGGTCTGCAAAAAGCCTCACATCTAACATGCACCTCTACACCAAACCCACATCGCCCACCCATTTCTTAATATGCTTCTGCCCAGCCATTTCTCAAATATGACCTCAGTTCTCTGGGTCATGAGCTTTCTTCCTACTTTAGTGCCAGAGTCTTCTCAGGAGGCCAAACTGCGAAGCCAATAAAGTTTGCCCTCATGTGCCTACCCTTACACGGGCACATGCACGCAGGTAAACATGTATCCTCCTCCACCACCCTGAGCCTAATCTCTTTAAACCTTCCCCACTACCCAGGCTTACCATCTTCTTCCTGTTCTCGTGCTTCCCAAAGAAACTCCACCTGCCCCTTTATACATCCACTCAGACCTTAAGGGGCCACCTGGTTATTCTGAATGGTGCCTGTGGCCCATCGAGTAGGGCGCCAGCCACATATACCAAAGGTGGCGGATTCAACCCCGGCCTTGGCCGAACTACAAAAACAGAAAAATAGCAGGGCGTTGTGGCGAGCGCTATAGTCCCAGATGCTTGGGAGACAAGAGAATCGCCTAAGCCCAGGCGTTGGAGGTTGCTGTGAGCTGTGTGACGCCACAGCACTCTACCGAGGGCGATAAAGTGAGACTCTGTCTCTACAAAAAAAAAAAAAAAAGAAGAAGAAGAAGAAGAATGCATGTAAATAGAGGCAGGCTGGAGGTTCAGACTACCTGGCTCCCGCTGTGATTATTCATCCCGGGACTGGCATTCCCATACACCCCTCACAGGTCCCAGGCCACCACCCACACCAGCTCTAGCTTTGCATGGCTCTTTACAGAGCGAGGGACCTCTATCCTGGACCTAGTCAGTGGCTATTTTACTTTGGGGAACCTCTCTCTAGGAATGCTCACCACTATTTGTGCTTCCCTTTGTGACTTCTGTGGGGTGTCCCACAGTGTTTCCCACTGACTGTTCCCTGTTCCAGTCCCTCCGAGTTCAGACTTGACTCCAGCTGCCCCTGACTCTCCTAGTCCAGCATCCCCTCCTTAAGACCCCTAATATCCCCTCTTTCAGCTCCCGCACCTCCCTCCAAATACCTCTCTACATTTCCTGGTCCTCTGCCTACTTCAAGCCTGCTTCTGAAGACAGATCTCCACTTCCTTTGCTGGGGTTAAACCTTCCACCCTGCCGCCACAACCTACTGCCTTCTCCAAAATCTGCTTCATCCAGGAGCCCCCCTCTTCTGTTTCCAACCTCTTCTGTGCCAAAAGATCCTTCCCTTTTTTCATTCCCAGCCAAATTCCTGAAAGAGTGGCACCACCCTTACATCATGTCACCACCTCTCAGCACTGCACAGTTGGACTAGACAACAATCACTCTGGACCCATTCTCAAAGGCCACTGACAATACCAGGTCATCCAGCCCAGTGGGCTTCTTCCCAGTCCCACCTTCCCTTCCACTACTCCATTCAACACTAGCAGCCACTCCTTCACTCCTTCTGGGAACCCTCAGGACTGAGACGCTCCTCCTGCCTCCCTGCCGCTCTCCCTCTGGCGTCTCCGTCTTACCCTCTTCCTGCCGTTGGAGCCATCGTCATTCCTTCTCTCTGTTCTCTCTCTATAATAGTTCCATTCCCACAGCTTCAAATTGCACCTCCTTGAAAAGAACTGTGAAAGCTGCACCGTGCTGGGTATCTTTTATTTGCCCTCCAAATACACCTGCTACCCTTCTCATCAAGATCACTGCAAAGAGCTCCCTCTCCCTCTGGCTTTCTGGAGGAACTCACTCCTTCTCTCTCTTCCCCAGATAACGGCAACAGCTTCAGAACTGTCCCTCCACCTGTAGCCTTGGGTCCCTCTGCCCCACCTCCAGCTGGCTGCCTGACTACACACTTCTAAGCAGCCCTGGTCGTACCCTTCCCTCACTCAAACACTTCAAACAGTCCTCCACTTCCTGCCAAATGGGATGCAAATCCTTCGGGCCAACATGAGGACACTCCATGTGCTATTCCTTTCCCCAGGCATGACCAGTGCTCTCGACTCAACTCACCACTCCCCTGATGTCCAATGCACATTACTGACCCTCCCATTCTTTCTGCTGGTTACCTCCACCCTTCAAGGTTCTCCTATGTCATCACCCTTCATCTAGTCACCAGCCTATATCACCCTCCTTCTTTGAGTCTGTGAACCTTTTTATCCTTATCTCCTTGTAACATCAAATATATTCTGCCTTTTGTGATACTTGTGGGTGTCTGTGTGTCTGTGTGCGTGGGTGTGCATTGTATCTTACTCCTTAAAGGAAAGGATGATTGAAGGCTGTAACCTTGAAGGTCCCCTTGAATTGACAGAGCCTCTGAGCAAACTTGCCTTACAGGTAGCAGATGCTCAGTAACATTCTCTTAACAACGAACCATTCCAATTCTGAAGGAAAAAACTATTTAGAATTGTTTTAGTCACAACTGGCATGAGATAGTCCATCTTCAGAAATATTTCACAGTCAATTTATCCTGGAAAAGGCTTCTTATCTCCTGGTCTTTCAGACAGCTGGGCATAGGTCAAAATTTTTGCCTTTTAAATAATTGAAAAACAGAGGCACAAGATCCTATCCACTGCAGACCAAATATGAGCTCTGAGTCACTGCAGTCCACTCGGATGTAGAACTTGGATCCCCAGGCTGTCTCGGGCAGCCAGACGTGGCAACAGGAACTTCCACCTTGGAGAAACACTGTGCAACATTCCAGCTCTGGACAACAGCCAGGACATACCTGTAAGCAGGCCCAGGGAGGGGTCGGGCCTGCAGAGCCCACCTGAGAAGAATGTACTAATAGCTATATTAAACTAAGCACACCGGCCTTCAAAGTGTGATGTCTTCCAAGTTTCTCACATCTGCATGAGTCTGTGCGTTTCTTGCCCCTACCGATGTCTCTGGTTGGCGGATCCAGCCCAGGCATCAATGTGTGTGTCTATTTCTTCCTCAGACCAGCAGAGTTCACCGTGCTAAGATAAAAGTGCAATCGGTGATATTGCCACTTTTAAGTAAAATGACTACCAAAACAATAGCCATCCCAAGATTGGAAATAGGCTTCCAGAATCACCTAATTGGGTCATGTCCACGTGGCTATTTCCCCTGGCTTGCTCACTCCCTGCTTGCTTCTTTCTCTGCTTCCTCTTTTTCTCATCCTCTCCCCCTACTGTTTACTTCTCTTCTCACATTTTTGTCTCCCTTTCCTAGACTTCAGATGTATAAAAAGCAGGTGAAAGTACCTGGATGCTGCTATCCCCCACCCCAAAGGCAGTTTTCAGGTTGCAGAGACCCCTCATGAGTTGGCCATGCCTGGGACAGGGCAGGTGCCCCTTGGCCAGGTGGGATAAGCACAGGGCAGCCTGTCCCCCGTGATCCCCTGAGGATGCGACTCTACCACATGTCGGGAGAGCAATCCTCTCCCACAGTCCTGAGGATTACAAGACTGAACATCTCTGTCCACGGGCATTGCGCCTGGACTCGCGACAGACAGGCAGAGGGAGAGACACAGACAGATTAAACAGCTTGTCTTGCCAAACACCAATTTCCTGTTGAGTTACAAAGCCAGGTCGGCAAAGAGGTGAAAGCTGAACTGGATATACTCTTTTTTTTGGAACAGAGGCAGCTTCAGTCACTCCTCATCAAAAGGCAGCTGCTAGATTGCTAAACACCCAATTAAAGTCATATTTCTGATTTAGGCACTGGGATCCCAGACCCTCACTACTGACACAACAGGATTTCCCAATGCTGCATTGTCATCCACATGGGGTTCAAACTTAAGAAACCACACAAGGAAGTTAAGGGACACTGATAACTAAAAAGTTGTGATTCAGATGCAGCAGCAATTCCACTCCTAGGTACACACCAGGAAGAATTGAAAATAGACTCACACGGATACTGAGATGCTAATATTCACTGCAGCATTATTCACAACAGCCAAAAGATGGAAACAACTGAAGTGTCCCTCCACAGACGAACAGATAAACAAAATGTACTATATGCTTACAATGGAACATTACTCAGCCTTAAAAAGAAATGAAATTCTGACACAGGCTGCAACATGGATGAACCTTGAAAACATTATCATAAGAGAAGAGAGCCAGACTTAGAAGTATCATAAGAAGTAGAATAGACACATTCAAAGATGGAAAGCAGATAAGGTGCCACCAGGGGCTGGGGCAAAGACTGTTAGATAGTTATTGTTTAACAGTTACATAGTTTCTATTTAGGGTGATGAAAAAGTTTTGGAAATAGTAGTAGCAGTCGCACATTGTGAATGTATTCAAGGCACTAAATTGTACACTTAAAAATGGCATACTTTGCTATACATATTTTACAATTAAAAAAATTTAAACATAATTCATATCGTCAGTAGGTCTGACTTGTCTGACTTACAGAACTAGCTTTGCTGAGATACTTTTTTGTTTTGGGGGGTTTTTTTAAGACAGAGTCCCTACTATGTCACTCTTGGTGGAGTGCCGTGCTGTCGCAGCTCATAGCAACCTCAAACTCTCGGGCTCAAGCGATTCTCTTGCCTCAGCCTCCCAAGTAGCTGGGCCTATAAGCACCTGCCACAACGCTGGCTATTTTTTTGTTGTTGTTGCAGTTGTCATTGTTGTTTTAGCTGGTCCAGGCCTGGATCAAACCTGCCACCTTCAGAGTATGTGACTGGCGCCCTAACCACTGAGCTACGGGTGCCTAGCCTGCTGAGATACTTTAAAAAAAAAAATCTTAAAACTACATTTGTTTGTAACTGAAACTGCTTAATCCTACCTTCAAATGATACCCAAACCCTAACTAATTTCATATGCTTCCTTTTAACTGTCATTTATCATGTAGATTGTCACGACATACCTAGGTCTGAAATTCGTGAGATGTGTAGCCAAAAATTAGACCACACCACAAAGTCCAACTGTAGAATTATTATTGCTGTCAACAATGCATGAACATCCAGAGAGAAAAAAGTAAATTCATAGTTGCCAAGGGCTGTGCAGGGCTGGGAATAAAAAGTGACTGCCAGTAGCTAAGGGGTTTTGGTGAGGGAGGAAGACAAATGAAAATATTTGGGAACTAAATAGTAGTGACAGTTACACAACTCTTAAAATCCTGTAGCCCTCTGAATTATACAGGTTAAAGGGGTAGATTTTATGGCATACGAACTATATCTCAACAAAGCTGTTAACTTAAAAATAAATAACTAAATAAGGCATGAAGTCCAGGGAGCTCAGTTCACAGGGACGGTCCCCTAGACTCATCAGAATTTTGGTTAGAATAGAGAGTGTCAGAAAGGAGTTACAGAAAAGACATTTCAAGAATGAGTTGTGAAGCAAGGCCGCACCATGAATTGTCCCCTCAGCGACGAGGCTTGCTGATCTAGTGTCATGAAAGTCTAGAGAGAGATCTGAAAAACTTAAGAGGGTCTGGCAGCAACTATGGGAATAAGGGGACAGCCAGAGGGTGGGACTGGGGAGAGGCTGGATAGAGTGACCATATATCAGCTATCAAGTAAAAACAAATACCCACTATACTGACCATGAGAAGCAGGTGTTTCCACAAAGCCATCTAAACAAGGCTACACAAGCCTGAGGCAAGATAGTTTTTCTGAGACACTTATAGACGGGTAGTCGATTCCTCTGCCAGCTGTTCCCTATATGGAGAAATGACAAATGTTCTCAAAGTCCCACAGACTTGAATTTAATTCCCAGCCTCAAAACTGTCTGGGTGACCCTGCCCGTATTACTTCAGTTCACTGGTCCTCCGTGTCCTCATGTAAAAAATATCAACACCGACTTCATACGGTTGCTATATGGATGAAATTATATTATGTACATGAAGCACTAAAACACTGCCTGAGACATGCCAGACATTCAATAAATGGTAGAAATGACACCTGCTCCCATTCTAAAAATGTTATAAAAAGCCATATTGAAGGACCACATCTACCTTTTTATAAGTTTAAAGGCTTTTTTCTTTGGATACAAATTAAAACATGTATGGCTCCATAGAGCACCAGCTCAGAGGCTAGGAGAAGAGCAAGGGGCAAGCAAATGCAAAAGCGTCCCAGCACACTTTCCGATGATGGGATTATTTTTGCTTTGGGAAACTAAAGGCTAATCCTGTCACTTAAAATGTGATGCTACAACTCTTTCCTATTTTGGTAAGTGTCTTAAGGAGCTGTATGGAACTGTTCCCTCTCTTTATCTACAAACCTCCAGCACTTTCACTATGAAAAAAATTAGTTTATTTCCTAAACCGAGGTTTAATTTTGAAGCCCAATTTTATTTTCCAGTCTGTCCTCATGTGCTGGGAATTGAGTTTGGGGATTCATGTTGGAGAGTGAGGCGATGTCTGTTTGCATAGGTGTTGTCCTTCCTGCCCTCAATAGCCCTATTTTCAGATACTCAGCCCATCCCAGGACTTCTAGCCAGTTTGGCTTTAGACTTAGGGCTGAAGGCAGGGAGCCATGTGTCTAGCAAGGCTATGAGGTACCACAGAACGGCAGGTGGAAAGCTGCTGGACACTAGAGACCCTGTATCCCCAGGTTCTTACCCTCAGAAAGGAAGCAGCAGTCCAGATGTCTCCCTGTCCTGGGGTCTTTACCGGCCATAGGCTGGGAGACCCTCTGTACGTCAGTCAAAACACCAGGCTCATCTTGACTGATGTTTCATTTCCTCCTTGATCATTCTGGGATCAGCCAGAGTACCGCAAACCCTTGTTTCTCTTTGTTTTAACATTTTCATCCTTAAAATGTGGCTCAGCGAATAGGGTGCCAGCCCCATATACCGAGGGCTGTGGGTTCAAACCCTGCACTGGCTGAACTGCATTTAAAAAAAAAAAAATAGCCGGGCATTGTGGTGGGCGCCTGTAGTCCTAGCTACTCGGGAGGCTGAGGCAAAAGAATCGCCTAAGCCCGGGAGCTGGAAATCGCTATGAGCTGTGACTCTACAGCACTCTACCGAGGGCGATAAAGTCAGACTCTGTCTCTACAAAAAAAAAAAAATTTTTTTTTAATAATGTCAGCTCTCCAAAAACACCTCCAGAGTTGTTTGAAATGTTGTGAAAGTCATTTCATGTTGTTGCTTTTTCAGACTCTGGTGCTCTGCTCTTCAATGAGGCGAATAAGAATAATTGATACATGTATTTACACAGCCATTCAGACTCATTTTCCCACGTGGAGCCCCACCACTTCCCTGAGAAGTTGACTAGCTAAGAATTGTCATCTCCATTTCACAGATGGAAAAAATGAGACTTGATTCTTTCAGAAGTCTCAAAGAGATCAAGTCAAAGAATGTGATTTAAGACACTTTTCTCTAGCTACATCCTTATTTTTCCTTAGTTATTTATTTGGTTACTGTTGCTAACGAATGTCTTTGAAAGGTTTTAGCCCAACATAGATTAGTTTGGAAGAAAAAAACAATATAAATGGCTGAACATGACACAATGGTTATAAAGTAAATAGAGCTTAATTGAGTAATCAAGTCAACATTTCTGCCCACAGGCAATACAGAGAACATTCATTTACTGTCTGGATGTTAGCTTGGTCCTCTAAAGGATGGGAGACAAGATCATTTTATTTTCCTTTTTAGCTAGGTTCAAGCGGGCCAACTCCAAGTATAGCCGAGTGTATTAAAAGAAACCCCTGTTGGCAAATTGGCAGCTTGAATATTTCATGAAATTATCTCAACACTACGTTCTGATATTGTGGCTTCCTCGAGGGAGTTCAAAGGCCACATCTCTAAGCACGAGCCTCTGTCTTCAAGCTAGGCCAAGTCAGCCTCAAAGGCTTCTACTTTCTCAGAGACAACTTATAAGAGCATCAAACAAGTCAGCCAATGAATGCTTTAAGGATGATGGGAATGTCAGAGGCCGATCCTAGATGAATTCTCTTCCATGTGTTGAATCTAAACCACCACTGCTGGGAATGTCTCCTGGGAAGAGGTAGGGGGTCCTAAGAGACCAAGCCAAGGGAGCAGGAAGAAGCCTTTGTTCATCCAACTCAGGTAAAGCCCCAGCCAGCCTGTCCCCATAGTTCCTCCCTGGAATAATCTGCATCTCCGTGCCCTCACAATGGCAAAGCTGGCCAGTCCACGAAGAACTCCCAGCAGGGCAAGTCCCTACAGCACAGCCCAGCTTCCCACCCCCCAACATCCCCCCACATACACACGCACACTCTCTCTCCCGAAGGGGCTGAAACAAGCCTAGATTGGGACAGAAGGAAAGTGAGCAAACATAAAAGGCTTACAGGCAAATCTGTTTGCAGACAAAATCGTGATCTGAATTTTGTAGGAGTCTCTTGTGGACATGTATGAACTTCTACTCTGTAGTCTAAGAAATTATTTTTAAATCTTTCCAATGATAGATTCCCCACCACCACCCTCCCAACTTGTTCCTAAATCTAACACCTCAGAAATTATTTTAAGGCAGTACAAAGGTGGAGGCAGGGAAAGGAAGAATAGAGAAAGGTGGAGAGATTTACTAAGCAAAATTTAACCAGAGGCTCTAACTGATGCTCTCCCAGGGCGGGGAGGCGGGGGGGGCAGCAAATGCCAAGTGTGGTCAAGGGAAGGCAGGAGGATAAAGGCATGGAAAAGCTTGTGTTTAGTCAGCTCTCTGCTGCAATGACTCTGGAGAAGCCTCTGTTTTCTAAGTGGGATCTGTCCCTAAGATTCCTTTACCTATAAAATGTTCTGATCCTAGAAAGTAAATTCCCAAAGAGACATTACATTTATTCTATATTCGACAAACCCTTCAAAAATTATGAACCTAGAACCCTCCCCTCATACAGACACATGCGTGCACACACACACATACCATGCAGCAAAGGGAAAGCATTATGGAGAGTACTGTTTTGGGGGGCGAGGGGCTTGGGGAAGGAGAGGGACAGAGGAGTTTTAGCTCCTTTCCGGTTACCGCTCCTTCCCTCGCCCTCTGTTGAAAGCCATCTCTTCCTTTCATTTCCTCTGGCTCTGGGGAATTGAGGGCCTATTTTCAACCTTGGTTTGACTCCTAAGCTCCAGGCCCAAACTTCTCTCCTTACAGTCCCTGAAGTCTCTACTTACACATTTAAATGTTCAGTCCCACAGCCATGGCTGAGTACCCCCCATGACCTATAACCTTGCTCCCCAGCCTCACCCCGAGACACCCACACAGACCTTTGCCTGTTTTCCTCATCTTCTGCTCCCCCGGCTCTGGGAAGCTCCAGCCATTTCACAGCCCTGCTTCTCTGTGAGGTCATCCTGGGCCCTGTCTCCCACCCACACAGCAGAACTGAAGCAAGACTCTCAAGGGTTCCCAAGGATCCCACTTGAATTTGGCAAGGGAAGGGGACAACAGAGATAAACTTTATTTTCCTTCTTGCCACAACAATCAGATGCCTCCGAGTGTCTTAAACTACAGAAGCAGCTAGGGTCTCTGAATGTGCTAGGCATGAGTCTACATAGGGCTAGTCAATGGTCTTGAGCAAATAAGCACCCCATCTGGGAATTAAGATACACAGAAGACCCCACCTTGAGCACCCAGGCTTTAAGTTCAAATGATGGCATGAATTGTTTCAGCCCCCTCATTTCGTTTTTTTCTGCAGTGGGTTCTGTTGCAATCTACGCGCCTGGCTTTGAAACAGCACTGAAAAACATTCCATTTTCCCAGAGGGATGCTGTCACTTTTACTTGTTTTATGCCATATCTAACCTTGAGGTACATGTAAACAGGTGTTTACTAAATTATTTTAATAATGACAGCCATGGCTCAGAGTGTTGTTTCATTATCAGAATGTTTAGCACTTATGTCGCTAAATATTTAGCACCTGATATTTTGCAAAGCAATTCCCCATGCCTTTTTTTTAATCAATCTTCTGCTCTCTACAGTGCCCAACTTAAGGCAACCATGAAGAATCTAGAAATAAACTAAATTGGGGTGATTATTTTGCTAATTAGGCTCACTGTTAAGTCTCCAGGTGTTTCTCAAATAGTCTGTTCGCTTTAGTCCATATTGGGACATAAAATTGTCTCCAGAATCTGAAGACTGAGCACTTGATTTCAGAGTACTGGCCAGGAAGAGCTGGGATGACGTGGGCTGACCTGTGCCTCCTGCAGAACAAACAGCTGCTGTATCAGGCAGGAAGAATTACTGTAAAAGGAAGAAAGTGCTGCCAGCCACTCACCCCTGCTCAACACTGTGCCAAGAGTTCCTCAGACCTCACAGAACTTGCCACCCAACTGAGACAACCAAGTGAAGAAAGGGACCAAAAAGAAAACGCCTGGAGTTGGAAAACATCACTGGAAATGAGAACAAATCTCAGTTACTTCCTAACCTATGTCTCTGGAGCTTTGCTGCCACTCCCCAGCAGGAGACCTAGGCAGACTCATAAACAGAAATCTGCTATGAAGTGCACCCAGTTGTTTTTGTGATTTTCACCCATTAAAGTTAGCAAAATGTCTTCTTGCCTTTGAGCTGACAAGCTTTGTAACCTCACAGGTTAGAGCTTCCAGAGCCACGCTCCAGGTCACATCATGCTCCACTGGGCTTGGTAACCACTGGCCCTCTGGTTACCAAACCATCCGTGGCAAATCAGGGAGAAAAGTAATATACAGCCATAACAAGTTCAGTTAATCACCCAAAGGGCTCCCCTAAGGATGCTGCCTGTGCCAGAGGGAAACAGGAGTCTGAGGTAAGAGTGTGCGGTGGTGCAGGAGAACCATAATATGGGTTTTCATGACTAGAGGGTGGACTGGTCACAGAGGGGCTGCAAGAGACTGAGGGCTGTGTGGCAGCATGCAGACACACACCAGTCTTTCAAGTTATCTGCACCAAGCAGGTGAGAGCTCAATGCTGACGGGAAGTTGTCTCTAAATGCCTACACCACCTGTCCTCACCAACAGACCCTGGTGCCCCTTTTCTGACTCCTAAGCCCTGTGGCGCCACCTACTGGGAGAGGCAGAAGCCACAGCCACTGTAGGTCTTGCCTGTTGCATTCATTCATTCAGGCAGGCATTCATTCGTTCCTGCAGGCATTTATTTAGCCTTGTATGGAATGAGCAGGGATCTGTTATAGCAAATGGAAAACCAAAGATCAGTCCATTTAGTATGCTCCCTGGACCCCCTCAGTAGGTCTTATTCACAGAATAATCCCAATTCCAGCAGTAAGAAGGCTCCAGGGGACTAATGGTTCACCATTTCATTTGCAAAGTACTATATCTGTAACATTACCTGTATAAAACAGGTCTCTTAGCATGAGGAAGAAATGTCCAGTCTTAAGAGACAGCATTATCAATATTCTTCTCTGCAACACCCAAGGTCCCTAAAGTGCATTAAGCTCTTGTGCAATCTATTTAAAACAGCTTTTCCTTATTCAGTGTATGTGTACAGGCACACATCTAAATACTGTTAGCATGTATTTCATGGAAATAATGAATAATTGATTCTTTTTAATATATTCTACTACACCATATTCTGATACTTTGAAAAGTACCTGGGCAATACTAGGAACAATATTCTGAACTCCAATTGCCCTTTTCTTCCAGTTTCCTCCATGCAGTATAAAGAGAAAGAGAAGCTAATGTCACATTTTCTTTAACCTGCCCAAGTTAATGTGCAAGCAACATTGTCCCTTGACCATTTGTAAAGAGAATTAACTGTGATCATTATTATTACTTTATTATGACGATTATTATTCTGCCTGTATTATTAAGTAGTTGAAAGAAAAGCACAATGTGCCTTCCACTCCCAGAACATGTTTCTCCCCTTTTCCTTATCTCCAGCAGATAAGGGACATTCTGATGTTTTATTTGTTCAATGGTTGACTATTAAGACACTCATTTGCTAGCTGGAGCTTGCAATGGAAAATCAGCCCAGAAGAGTGGGAAGCTGGCACGGGACCAGCACAGAGCACTAGACGCAAGGTGAAGCTGGTGTGTGCCACCGCAGCCTGAATCGCAGGGTCAGAGCCAGTCCTTCCACGAACTTCCAAACTGTTCCCACGTGCTACCCACCTGTCTTCATAGCCTGAACACACACACATACCACTGAAAAGGTGGTAGAGCAAGGGCTGATGGATTCAGTGCCTTGAAGCATGTTGGAAAAAGAAGAATGCACAGCCTGGCCACTGGCAACTTTTCTAGTTCTCCACTCTTTGGTTCGTTACCATTACTGATCTGAGGTAATCATTTGGCCTCACTCTGTCTCCTAAAACTCTGACCCCCAATTACATTTCATCGCCCCTTCAGTGACTACCCACAGCCACCTCTTCCTTGCCAGGATTCCTGCTCTCCCATTCCTGCCATCCCCACTTCCACCAACCTCCTCCCCTCCCCCCAAAATCTGGGTAATGCCAACCAACCAAGGAAGAGGGGATGGAATGTGAAGGGGGACAAGGTTCCTGGTGCTCTTTCACCTGAGAACAGCATCTAGGAAAGGAGGCAAAATTGTTCCTGTGAATTATATAACCACTGCAGCTTCAAGGGACAGAACTGGAATTCAGGTTGCCATAGTGTTTGTTGGCATGTTGCTCAGAAGGTAGAGCTCCCGGCCACTGGCTCCCTTGCTGCCTTCCCCTCTTATCTTTCTCAAGAACCTTTCTGGGGTTGGCACTCCTACTTTTAATGTCTGCTCCCTGTGGAGGAGGGAGGGTGTGAAGGAGCAAAGGGCAAAAGAAAAGAATCAGAGTAAGGAAATGGGCTCAGAAGGGGTTTATCCTGCACTAAGAGAAAATCTTGTAAACTCCTTAAGATTACCATCATGTGGATCATTATTATCATCACAGTGTATTGCCATTGGCAGCTCTCTTCAAGGCTGCTTAGATTGAGGTGGTGGGTAAAGCGGGCAGTCTCTGAGAACCTGGAGGGGAGGATCCATCCCTGCTCCCCTTCCTTTGGTATCTCCTTGCCTCCCTCCTAATCCATCCAGTACTCCATCAGGTAGGACAGGGGAGAGGAGCAATAGGAACATTAGTAGAGAAATCCAGGGATAAAAACTCTCATGACCCCAATGCCCTGGCTCATCCCAGAACCCATGACCCCGGACATGATTCTTTCTCTCAAAGTAGGCCACAATCCCCACTCTATCACCCATTCTGGAAAGCAGAGAAAATTGGCCCTGAAATCAATTCTGGGATGGACAGAGACCAGGCAGGCTGGCAGGCTGGCTGGCAGTTCGGGCTCTAAAGGGTAGAGGCCCTGTCCCCAAAAGGTGGAGATGAGGGCTAATGGAGGCAGGAAGATGGACAACGGGACCAGGAGACTACTTCCACCGGGCGGGTCTTCAGAGAATCACTTGGAAGTACCCAGAGAAGGAACAGACACCAATAGCGACAGGCGTTCAGGGCGAGAGAGAGAGAGAGAGAGAGAGAGAGAGAGAGAGAGAGAGAACAGGGAGGCCTGGAGAACTGGGAGAGAAGACTACATCCAAGGAGACAGACAGAGCCTTAGCCAGAAGACAGAGATGCAGCTGGACCCTGGCAGGACCGCTCTGTCTACACCCCATCAAAACCTTAATTGCTGAGCAATCTCAAAAATTAACTTGTTAATATGAGGGGCGGTGGTGAGGAGAAAGTTTCTGGGAAGTAGGGAGTTACCTGAATGCCTTTCACCATCACAGGAGGAGCGGATGACACTTGATGCCAAGGATGGAGACGCTCAGAAACACTGGGCAATAGTATGGAGCCGAGTGAGCCAGTCACACCCTTTCATTATTTCCTTAAAACATGAAAAAGCAAAGCCCACACACCGCCCGATCCTAACCGCTCACATCCTCAGGTGCCAGCCCATATGTGGGTGTGAACCAGAACACACGCGGCGTGGGCGCGCTCGGGGTCAATGGCAGTATAGAGGTGGGTGGGCGTAGGTGAACCGAGGAGGAGGGACAGAGAGAGAGACCGAGGCCGCGAAGGAGAGGAGCGAGGGGCGCGCGAAGACTCGCATCGCCATCCCCCGCCCCACTCGCCACCCGGAGCGTGCTGCCTGGGGACGGGGCGCGGGGGAAAGAGTGGACGCCCGGAGCCCGAGGGCGCCCGGGGGCGGCGGGACGCGGAGCCCTCCCGGCCCGGGGTGCGCGCGCGCGCACGCGCGCTCCCAGCAGGGCCCCGAGCCGGGCCAGGGACCCTCTGCCCCTCGCGCGGCCGGCCGGGCAGTTGGGCTCTCAAGACGAACAGGAGAAAGCGAGGCGGCGGCAGACACTTGGGGAACTTTTCCCCCCTCGCCTGGAATTTCATAGGAAACACAAGCTCTGGAGGAGCCGGGGCCGGGAGGGGGAGGGGCGGGAATTTTCCGTTCCGTCTCGCACGGCAGATCGGGCCCGGGTCCCGCCGACTCCCGGGCGGGGCGCCGCCCCGTGCCCCTCGTCCCTCCCGGACGGAGCCCCGGGCCACTCCGCAGGGACCGACCCGGGGCCGCAGGGAGCGCGCGGGGAGCGCAGGAACCGGGTGCAGAAGGCGGGGAGCCCGGCGGGAGCCCGGCGAGGCGGCGCGGTCCAGCCTTACCTTGGTGATTTTCCTCTGGAATGTACATCCTCGTATTTTCATTGACCATTGACCAAGAATTGCTTTAAAAGGAGAAGCCACGAAGAGGCAGAAATGTGAAAACACCCCCAAGCGGGTCTGGATTAATCCCTCCTCCGAGGTCGGTGGCTCTTGTGCAAAATTCAAGGAAGCCGTGGGTCTGCAGTATTTCTTCTTCCCTCAGACGAGATTACCTGATTCCCATTATTGCATCAAATACCCAAAACTGCTCCTTTCCACTACTGCCTCCCTTAGTGAGGTTGTAATGCATCCTCAGTACATCCGGGCCCCTTCCAAGAATTTAGCCCCGCACCTCTGGCGGCCACACCGTTTGAAAAAATAAATCGAGGGAGGCGGAAAGGAGGGGCGCAGGGTAGTGATGGACCCGAGGCGGGGGGCACGCGGGGCCGCCCGGGCCGGCAGGGGGCTGGGCCGTCTCTGCCCGCTCTCGGCGAGTCCTCCCCGCGGCCCCTTCTCGGCTTTTTTCTGTCAAAAAGCGCCGCCAACTCCCGGGCGAGGAGGCAGGAAGAGCTGCCGCCGCCGCCGCTCCGGGCCGTGCCGCGCCACGCCGAGCGCCGTTCTGGCAAGAGCAGTTTCTGCAGAGGCAGGGAGAGGGAGACACCGGGCGCGCGAGAGCGCCGCGCTCACTCCTCCCGGCCCAGCCCCGCCGCGCCCGCGCCCGCCCCTGCCCGCGCCCGCCCGCCCGGCGCGCTGGAGGCAGACGCGCTGAACGCTTCCAGATGTGGCGGCGGCGGCGCGCGGGGAGCCCGGCGCGGGGCGCACGGCGGGCCGCTGGAGCCCGAAGTTGAGCACCCGCCCGGCGCCCGCGACCGCGCCGCCCGAGCGAGCCCTCAACCCACATGACGTCAAGGGGCGCGAGCCCGGGCCCCAGCGGGCGAGGGGCGGCGGGAGGCGCCTCCAGGGAGGCCCCCGGGGAGGCCGCGGCGCTTGGGCCCCGGCGCCGACACACCCCCCTCGCGCCCCGCGCCCGCGTCACCCGCCCAGGTCCTCCGGCCGGCCAGCAGCCCCCTGGCCTCGTCCTCCTCGGTGGCGGCGGCGCCTCCCTGCGGGGCCGACCACGCCGGGAAGGCCTCTGTGAGCGGAATTCCAAGGAAGGGGAATACAATTTGCCCAACTACCCGAGTCTCTTTTCAGATCAGGCCATTGAAACAAAACGGCAAAATGAGCCGTGATTCCGTGATTCTGTTTGATCAATTACAATCAGAGCGGTTGTGGAATTGACACACAGAGGCGAGGATGGGAAGAGGGGAGGGGGAGAGAGCGACTGGGAGGCGGAGCCTCGTGGGCCAAGCAGTGGTGCCCAGATGTCTGTACAGATTCATAGACCCAGGTTTTCCAGTTCCTTAGAGGCAGCCTAGCACGTGCTCTGCTAGGATATCCCTACCTACTTCTCTTAATTATTTCTGCCGTTCCGGAATCCACCGAGCACCAATCCTTCCGGAGAAGCAAATACTCCCGTCCATCAACTAGCTGCAGCCACAGCAAGTTCCAGGGCACCCCCTGCAGGCCTGGGCTTCCCTGGAGTGGACCTCCCTGAGCCCTTTCAGGGGGCCCTGCAACTCCCTCCTGAGAAAACTTCTTCCCGCCCGCCCTTGACTCCCCCCCTCACCCCCCCCCCAATCCACTGTCATTCCCTGGATGATCCCAACCATTCCCGTGCCTTCCAGCAACTGTCTATACCCAAGGGATTTCTCCAGCCCAAACCTCTCTCCTGAATTCCAGACTACAGCCAACAACACGCGCCTGTCTGCTAGACATCTCAAACCTAACATATCCAAACACTGAATTCCTGGTCTTTGCAAAATGTTCTCTTCACCCAGCCTTCCCTATCTCGGCTGATGGCAACCCCCATATGCCTAGTGGTTCAGATCAAAACACTGGAGTCATTCTTGCCTCCTTCCTCTCCTCATCCCACATCTAGACTATCAGGAAATCCTGCTGCTGCTACCTTCAGGTAAACCCAGAATCTGTCTGCTCCTCAGTTCCTCCACTACTACCTGAGCCAGCATCCTTCACCTGAGCTTCTGCAGTAACTGGTCTCCCTGGTCTTCCTTTCCTCTCCCCTCTTTGGCATATTCCCAGAGTGAGCCTTTTCAGATGTCACACAGCATGGCTTCTCTACTCAACACCTTCAGTGGAGCCCCATTCACTTTAGTAAAAGCCAGGATCCTTACAGTAACTTGCACTTATAGAAACAGCATGTACAATCTCTAACATCACCTGCTACTGTTCTCCCTCCCACTCCAGCTACACTGGCCCCATTGCTCTTCCCCAAACACTCTAGGACATTGTTGGATGCACAGATGAACAAAATGAACGAGTGCTACCCCCACCCTCAGCATACACACACACTCTCTCCTTGAGTCCTTTGCCCCAGCTGTCCCCACCACCCAGGACACTCTTTTCCCAGACATTCACTTAGGGAACTCTCTCACCTCCTTTAAGGCTTTCCACAAATCTCACCTTTCTAGCTAGGATCACCCTGCCTGATTGAGTTCTGTGACCTTCCCAACCCCCACCAGCACTCCTAATCTCCCCTTACTCTGCTTTTTATATAATTTGATGCCTGGCTAACATACTGTATGGTTTATGTATTCATTAACTTCATTATTTATTATCTCTACTAAAATATAAACCTCATGAAGTCAGGTGTCTGGTTCGTTTTGTTCACCAGTGCATACAACAATGTCTAGCAGACAGTAAGTATATAATATGGGATGAATGAATGAATGAATAAATGAATGAGTACCTGAGATGGTTTCAGGAGCGTTACAATCTGATGTTTAAAAATGCTTCCCTATTCCCGGATAGATATTTGAAACCTTGTCACTCCTGCTTCACTCCTTTGTCCAGTGATTCTGGCCCCAATTTATGATGCAAGTGCCCCTGGGAGAAGCATTAAACCTCATCTGCATCCTAATGTAAATAGTGGTCTAGATTTTGTTGGTTACAGGAAAAATCTGACCTCTTTGCCCTTCTGGAATGTTCATATTCAGTTTTCAACCTAACAGAGAAAATTAAAAACGACACAAATCCAAATATCTCCCTTTCACTTTAGGATGCATTATAGGCCTGACTTTCAGGGTTGAGGTAGCTGATGATTTGTTTAAACCAATAGTGGAATTGGCTTGCACCCCTTTCACACTATAGTGCAGGAAGAATAATAATACTTTACACTGACTAGTGCTCTGTGCCAAATACCACGTGTTTTATAGACATTACCTTTTTTATCCTCATTGCAACCCAGTAAGGGAGCTGTTATTATTATCATCACTATTTTACAGATGTGGAAACTAAGATGTAGACACTTAAGTGACATGCCTAGAATCACCACTGTGAAGCCTGAACTTGGCGTGGGAGTGTCTGACACCAAACTCAGTCTTTACCACCCTCACTGTCACTTCTGAGGGGATGACTGAAAGTGAGCTGGCAGGGGCAGCAGGGAGAGGAACAGTATAAAATGACAGTTAAATGATTGCAAAATGTCCTGCAGATAATTAGCAGAGAGCCAGGTCACTGAGAACGGAACGTATGTGTGTGTGAGGGGAGGGGGGTCACATGGTGGATTTATAGCCTGGCTTTCCTAAAGGTAGGCTCTATATAAATCCAGCAAGTAAATATTACCTTCATGCTTCTTTGGTTTCATTTTTCACTTCTCTTTTCAGCTGTGAAATGTGTTCTTTCCTTTCCAGAAAAAGGTATTTCCCAAATATTTGGTCTTGCAGTGTACGCCCTTATCCCAGCTTTTTACTTTGGAACACAGCCCTGGGTACTCTCTTTCAAGGTAACAAATGCTCAGTGTGACAAAGGGAGACCATTCTGAGATCTGAATTGGGAATCTGGGAGGGAGGGGGAGCAAAGGAGAGCATGTCTTTCTCTCACAGTAAATGATTTGATTCTCTGCTAAAGGCACCCTCCCATCTCCTCTCCCCTCCAGTAGGTCTTCATTTGTACACTGTTTACATAGTGTTAAATGTGCATCTGCCTTCTCTCTTCCTTCCCTACAACATTTTATATGTCATAAGGAAGAGAATTGTGTTCATTCTTCTTTGTGCATAACAGAATGCTTTGTACATATGGACACTCAATGTGTGTTAAGTGCATGATTCACTCTGGAAAAGATTCTTTAACGTGACCACAAATATTTCCCTTGGAAGCATTTAAGAGTACACTGAATTTGTTAATTACAGTGCGTTCGTAAGAGTGAAAAAGTTGGAAACGATCTAAACACTCAACAAAGATGTTGGTTAAGTACTAACATTGAGAAATTATTCTAAGTGCCTCCCATATATAGTCATTTGCTCCTCAGAATAACCCTAGGAGGAGAAGTATTACTCTCCCCATTTTACAGGGGCAGAAACTACTGCACGGGAAGGTTTATTCATTTGCTCACGTTTTCACAGCCAGTAAACGTTTGAAGACCAGGGACTTGAACCTCAGCAGTCTGTCTGCAGAGTCTATTTGCTTAACCACTACATAGATAAACTAGGGTGCCTTTATACAATGAAACCCTACACAGATGTGAGCAATATTAAAGAAGAATATCAGTTGCATGGAAAAATGACTAATTACACTAAAAGAAAAACAGGTCACAAAAATACTACGCATGGTATGATTTCATTTTTTTCTTTTAAAGACAGGTATATATTTACCTAGACAAAATACTGAAAAGGGTTCACACCAAAATGCTGACAGCTTTCTTTTGAAAGTGGGATTACAGGTAAATTGATCTTTTTTCCCTATCTGGTAGAAGGTTGGGGAAACCAGGTTACCAAGCAGACTCTTCCCCTTCCCTAGGAGCATGCCTTCAGGCACAGAGCCCTGATGCCTAGCCAGGGATAAGAGCTCTGGAACAGCTCTCCCCCAAAGCCCAAAGTGTCCCTTCCTCTCCTGCCTATCCTGATAGCCACTCAGCACTAAATGCTGCCATCCACCTGTAAAAATTTCCAGTCCATTTTCCAGGCCTGAGGGCACTGACTGCAATGTCCTCCCTAAATTCCCAGGGGCCTGGTTCAAGTGTCAGCCACTCTGTGCTGATGGAGCGCCAAGGTAATGGGCACACATTAATAGTGACCTTCTAGGAATACATTTCCTTGTTTAATTTCTTACCCAAAGGATTGCCTGTATATCAGGATGAGTACTTCAAAACCCCTTTTCCTGATAAGCTAATATTCACACATGCTGAGGATTAGGACATGGACATATATTGGGGGGGGGTATCATTCCACCCTCTGTACTGCCCTAATCTACCCTAATACCCCTTCACCCATTTTCATTTGAATCTTGTCTGATATTTACTTGTTCCTGAAACTGAAGCAACTTTTTCTTTCTCTGAGATTCAGTTTCTTCATTTATAAAAGAGAAAGTATGACTATATGTTAATACTTAAGTGAGTGGTAAACTACAGAATTGCTAAACTATAAAATGAGTTTGTTTCACTCAACACTCAATCTCACACTTAGAATAACTCTTTGGGTTAAACTCAGTTTTTTAATTGGAGAAATTGAATACATGGAGAAGTTTGGCCAAGCTGACTCTGCTATGTAGGAGTGGACCTGTCTTGAAACCCCAAGTTCATCCTACTCCCTAACTTCTCTAACCCTTTACCCACTTCACTGTCCCTGGACAGTTTAAAAGGTATTCACTGGAGGAGATAGAAAATTTTTTTTCCAAAGGAAACTGAAAAATATTCTCTTTGGTAGGCCTTCGAGAACTTTCCTCTTCTAATCAGCTTCATAAACATTCTCTCTTCTTCTACCTTCTCCAAATGAATTCTGAGTTCATCTTCAAAACACAGTCCTAAGAGTGAATGAACCCCATTCTCTGGCCCAGAAATAAGCTATCAACTCTCTTGTTCTATTCACACCCTCCCGTTAATCTGTGGTATAACTCTTGGTTATTTCACCTTTCCCTCCATATTTCACTTGACCTCTGATCTATCATGTCTTCGGTCTCTGATCCCTGAATCTTCAATTTCTCCTTCATGGATGAATAATAAATGATGGCTTAGTTTGTATTTGCCCTCTGGATTATTCTTTCCCAAATGGTTACTTTGCTTGCTTCCCTCTTAGAATTCCAAGGCATTTATTTGCAGCTTGCTTTCCTACAATATCAGAAATCATGTTAGACTAGAGTTCTGCAGCCTTGAACATTTCTGGTTCCTAGTCTGACATAGGTCACAGAACGTTTTCCTGATACATTTGGGGCCAGGCCACCTCACAAGACACAAAAGGATATTTGTTCCCTAAGATATCTTTTTCAAAGATGATCCTCTGTTCTAATTCTAGAGGATCCTTAATAGGGATAACCTTGGGTCAACCTGCAGCAGCCTGGTATCAAATGATACCCATCCCTGTATCAGATCTGAAAGAATATAGGCTACACTAATAAGAATATGATAGACCCTCCATAGTTGACCACCTCCTTAAACTGACCTAATTTTCACAGACCAGACATGCACCAAATGTACATATCATTACAGTAGGCCTAGTCCTTTATGTTGACCACTCTTTATGTTGACCAGTTTGTTACTGTCCCTTGGGTGATCAACTTAGAGATTCTACTGAAATTCAAAATATTTACATAAATGCAAACGTCCTATAATGAGTTAACACCTGGTACTACTTCACTCTACCTTCTAAGTTGTTGATTAGGCCATTTTCCAAGTCCCGGGATCTGGGGGATTTATAGCTAATCATCACCACTCTCATAGTGAGGCCGATGCTCTGCAGTACATCTAGATAAAAAGGGATCTCTGTTAGTAGTGACTGTCATTAACCTGCCAAGTGACTTCCATTCCATGGCCAGGTGGAGCCTGGTGGAGCTGAGAACTTGGCAGAGTTTTCAAGTACAGCAGGACACTTCCCACCTCTTCATCTGACTGCAGAAGTAGCACTACCTGCTAGAAAGGTATTAGGTCAAAGTCATGCATGAAGGTAAGTTTCATTCTTCCCAAGTAACCATTTGGGCCCTTTTCCATAGCAGATTCAATTTCCTACACTTCTCATGTTTAGTCCTGCTTATAAAATCTTTTTTTTTTGCAGTTTTTTAGCTGGGGCCGGGTTTGAACCTGCCACCTCCGGTATATGGGGCCGGTGCCCTACTCCTTTGAGCCACAGGCGCCACCCTATGAAATCATTTTTTACAATGAAAATGACCTCATTATTTTACAATTAATCATCAACCTTTGGTAAGCCCTTTTTCCCCAAATCGACCAATGCTGTTTATAAAGTGCCACCGAGATCAACTTCTTTTATGATTGACAAGAACATTCTGTTTTCCTCCCCTTTGGAGCATATGGTAGAGTACAGCTCCCAACCACTCTGTCTTTGGACACAACTTTTGGACTAGTTCTGACTAATGAAATGCAAGTAGAAGTTCCATGCATCACTTCCAGGTTGAAGTGATGAAACACCCATTGCAGTTCTCCTCTCTGTCCCCTTTGCCACATAATCCAGATTGTGCAGGTACAAGATGGAAATGCATCCATCTTTCCTGTATTCTCCCTGAGTGAGAGTAAAGCAGAAACTCCCATTATCACCCTGTGGACATACAATGGGATTAAGAAGTAAACTTTTATTGTATTAAGTGCCAAGAATTTGGAAGTCATTATCATAGTATAATGTTGCCTATCCTGATTAACAGGCTGGTATAAACTAAAAACTCTCTGTGTGTGACCCATGTGTAATTATGGATTTGTTAAATTCTGATTAAACTGATTTCCATTCCAATCAGCATAACATCAATGATTCTAATTCCTCAGAGGGGTCAAGTTGTAACCATAATGCTGTTGTGATGGAGCAATATTGAAAGCATTTATAATTTATGTAGCATATAGCAGTGTTTATTTGTTCTAATAACAGTATCCATTGCAACCAATTCTGCAGATGAAATACTCCCAAACACATTTGCCTCTTAAAACCTGCTGAAGGTACAGGCATACTTCTGCCTCTATTTATATAGAATAGCTCACGCAAAGTATTCTTACGTGGATGAATAAAAAACATGTTAACAATTCCCCAAGTGGGCTTGCATCGTGTTTGGAGAAATTTAGGGCATCTTCAAACAGTACACAAGTAACCCTCAAGGTACATGGATGGTTTACAATGTGTTTCCAGATCCTCCTCTTTCATATATAATCAGTCTTAACAATAGTTGGAGGACAATCTGGGGCAAAGGCTGGCGCCCACCTGCCATTTCTCCTTTCTCTCAAAAGCATCCTTCTACTCTATAACAGAGAGACGTGCCACATTTGTCCAGGTCCATGTCCCTGTGGTATGAATGCCTCTAGGTCACCAAACAAGAAGACCTGTGAAATACTGGCACCTAAACAAGAAGAAATTTGAAAAATGGTTGCCCAGAAAACCTCTTTAATCAGACATCATACCCCTTCAATTAATCATCTACCTTTTTAAAAGATGTATTTCCAGCACTATTTTAATTTTATATTGATAACTACATTAAAGCCCATAGCTTATTTTGTTTTGCTCAATTGTACATTAATAATACTCATAGCAATTATTCAAACCAAAAGAAATGTGTAACATAAAGCTTATGGTCACAGAAAATTTGTTTAAATTTAAATTTATAAACCTGTTTTTGTTGAAGAGTTATATGATAGTGTGATCAATGAAAGATTTCCAAGCATAAAAATATATCGTATTAGATAAAATGTTAGTGGAGGAAATGGAATGTAAATATGTTTCCAAGGACAAGAAGAAATGATGCAAAATCTTTGACTGTTAAAAACAGGGCTTTTATATGTTTTTGAATAGATAATAGAAGGTATCAGCTGGCTATGGTGTTTATATTTTATTGGAAACTTTTAAAAGAGTAATGTGACAATTTTATTTGAAACTGTCAAGATTTACAAAGCACCAGAAATTGCATTATTTACAACCATTTAAACTTACCACGAGAATTTTGAGATGTCAACTTGAAAATGTGTGATGAGGCACTTACTTTTTCAAAACTCTTTTTTTGGGGGGTACGAGTGCAGAGCAGTGTGGAGTCTGGAGTTCAGCACAGCCGAGGCCCCAGGTCCCCCAGGCTCGGCAGCCCATTTATAGCCCAGTGCCGCCCTGGCCTAGCGCTGGGGCAGGCTGCTGCCCTTCAGAAGCAAGGTCAGGGCTACAGACCTGGGCATATGAGTAAATGTTCATAAAACAAATGAACAGCTCTGTTCTCGTTCTCACTCTCTTATATATCCCCAACATGATCCTGAAAAATTTGCTTTCCTTCTTAGGGCTTTAAATCTTCTTGAGATCCTTGGAGAAAGAAGTGCAGAGTGTCATTTGGTCACATTATCCCAGAGGATGTTGAGAACGTCCTCAGGAGCACCACGATCCAGAGCAGTCTTTGACCCCAGAATATTTGTATTTTATTCTGTGACAAAGGTAATTCCATTTTAAAGCAGGTTTTTAATCCAGAAAGGCCACGCAGCAGACATTAGGGATTCACTACCTATATCTACCTTTTCAAAGATCTGAGATTGAATTTTCTCAGCCTCAGAAACTCTTTCAGTTCTGGCCTTTGGTGAGAATTTATGGAACAGATCCGAATCTGTGTTTTTATTTACTGCCTAGAAGACAAAAAGGTTAGGTGTTAGAATGAACTCTGGGTTCAAAGCTTGTATCTGTTACTGCCTTACTGTATAACTTCAACCAAGTCACTTACATTCTTTGAGTATCAGTTCCCTCAACCACAAACTGGGGAAATCTCAAGGAGAGCATTCTGTGTACAAATGTATTAGTATGAAAGTTCTTGGTAAGTGAAAGTATAGAAATATTGGGACATTTTTCACTAGAAAGATGGAATTTCCCATCATCTTCAACAATCTACCGTAGTTTCCAACAATCTCTCTTGGTTCAATTTAAATATCAAGAACCACATTTCCAACCCTTTTCTTTTTGCCTTCTTTTTTTCCTTTTGGAAAAAGAGAATATTTGGTCATAATTTCTTATATAAGAATCCATTATGTATTTGAAGAGAGGGTATTTTAAACTAGTTTTTCAGAAGTGGAAGTCAAGGGGATTCCACACCTCCATACCACCCAGCCTGCCACTGAGACTTTGATAACCAAATTCTGCCAAATTTCTTATAAGGTCAAATTAAATTTCAACAGTTTTATGCTAGTTTTATGCTACCATTTTCTACTTGAAAATTTCCCTTAAAACTCTCAAAGCCAACCCTACAGGGGCAGAAGTTAGTTCACTACATTAGTCGCTATCATGTCTATGCATTTAGCTAAGGCCCCACCAAGACGGATGTTATACAGAAGGTAAAGCAAACTGCATTTCCTGGGACTGATCAATGTTGCAGAACTTGGGGAGCAATGGAGCTAAAAACATTTCCCATCACACAAGGACCTCATTTAACCATTCTTAATAGTTTCTAAAATACCCAGATCACGAAGGTTAAAAACAGAAACAAACAAAAAAAAGATGGAAATTTGATGTTCAACCTCAAAATCCCCTGGTTAATTCTTTCATGGTGAAGAATTCTACAGGTGAGCTACTGCTGGGTAGGAAAGCACCTGGATGGCAAAGCAAGTTGAATGAAAAGGTAATAACTTGAAAGAAAACTCTGGTGCGGTCATGCTTTCTACAGTGTCCAAGTGGACGCATTGGTCTCTGCCATTCTCCATCGCTTCTTTGCATAAATCCTGCCCCCACCCCAGAAGTACTCCTCTACACACACAGACATTCAACACCAATGTGACAATCCATGGGAAGCTGGGAACTATAATCCCCACCCAGACACAGGGATGCTCACCTCCTACCCATAAAGCCCGATGGCCCCATATCATCCTGTAGGCCTTCTCCCTTCCTACACCTAAACTGCCAACCTGCAAGCTTCTACTCATCCTTTAAGATGCAGTTCAAGAGCCAGGAGCTGAGCTTTTCTTCCTCTGTGTTCCCACAGAGCATTACAGGGGTCTGTATCAAAGCACTAGTTATACTGCCGTCGTTACTGTTTACCTCTTCTATTTACAACTAGACTTGGAGGATCTCAAGAGTAAGAACCCTGCTCTACTTGTCTTTGAATTTCCTTTACCAAGAATAGTATTTGACTCATACGAAGTGTTAAGGTTCCTTTTGGTATAGGGAGTTAATCCAAAGGAATATGTGGTTAATGGTGCAGTTTCAGGCATGTTGCAGGCTGGTTCTTACAGAGGAGGAATTTGGGACCAAGAGACCTGCCCTACTTCTATCAATCATTTCACCAAAGTGTCTACATGAAAGGCTGCTCTTGAGCTGGTAGCTAATGTTCCTGAAAATGCTCCCTGGCAGGTTACCCCGGGAGATCAGTTTAAAAGAAGTTTGCTACACTTGTCTTCTCATCATTGTTTAGTGAGTTACTTAGTTAAACAGACCCTGTACTGGGGGCAGGAACTCCGCATGAGAGTTTTGGCTCTACTTTTTCTTTTACCAGGTCCATGTTATATGCAAAGGGATGGCTGCTGGCCCCATAGGAGAGCATTTATAATGTCTCTCTTTTGCAATTTCCTACCTATCAAAGGTATGTTGACTTATCTAACATTTGCAATCTTTGCATTGGCCAGTATCCCATCTGTAACACCTCGATTTATCCACGTCTATTTCCCAGTATTCGGTTTTTACAAGCTCTTATTGACAAAATCCATGTTTAGGGAATTCACCTCTGAAAACACCAGGGCCCAGGACAGTCAGGAAGTTGCTATGATGTTAAATTGGGTCTCTAGGAAAGTGATTTTGGTGAGAAAAAAATATCAGATCAAACAATAAAAAGGATACATATCATGCAAGCCAGATCTAGTCCTACAATTACTAAAAATAAAAATGGACAAGCAGTCATCCTATCAAAGCTGCCCAGCAAAACCTTAGCACCCTATTAAGCATGGGTGCAGCTATCTCCACAAATAGTTCCTGAATGATATCTCAACAATTGTCTTTTATATTTCTTCAGCTTATTAAAAAACTATCCTAAAATCCATGGCTTATTTTGAAAACTGGACTTTGTGTCTTACTGGCCAAACATATCAAAGTAATAAAGATAAGAAAGAAGAATCTGAGATGCAACACTGATAATTGGGTGTCTGTGGGTAGTAATGAGGACTCACTGAGCTGAAAAGTTTTGGGGTCACTCTTTCAATAAGGGTAAATCTGTTATGCAGTTGGATTCAGTAGTCACCCACATAGTGTCATATGAGTGATTAAGAAAGTCACCTATCCCCCAGATACCTACAGTCTCCATCAGAGTACCGCTGTGACTCAAATGCTATGAACAGAAATATAATCTTTAGGTTAAACAGTGATTCATTAAGTATCCTATTTTAGAGTGCAATATCCCTATGAGAAAGAACCCTTCAAATTTCTAAGTCCCTAACAACTTCATATGAATTATTTAATCATGTCTCTATTCTTCATGTAAAAGGGATCTGGGCCATATTAAGTGTAGTTTTTGTCATTAGGGTTTTGTCCAGATTTTTTTTTTCTTTTTGGTGGGGGGAGGAGGGAGAATGGCGGAGATCGGAAGGAAAAGGAAGCCAAAATGAGAAGAAAGAATATCAAAAAGGAAAGTCCGTGGTCTCAAAGAGAAACTTTGCCTACTTCACAATTTTGTCCAAGACTATGCACTCGAAATCCACCTGGAAGGACCTTATTTTCCAGTGTGCCTCAAAGTTTAATGTGTGTAAGAATCATCAGAGATCTTGCTAAAATACAGACTCTGATTTAGTAGATCTGGGCTGGCGCCAGAGATCTGCATTTCTAATGGGCTCCCAGGTGAGACTAATGCTACTGGCCCCCAAACCATACTTTGGGAGGTGGGGAAATATGTTGAAGGATCACAGAACTTTAAAACATTCTACTGGGGCAGCACCTGTGACTCAAAAGAGTAGGGTGCTGGTCCCATTTGCCAGAGGTGGAGGGTTCAAACCCAGTCCTGGCAAAAAAACTGCAAAAAAAAAATCTACTGTTCATCTGGTGTTGCACAAGAATAATCCTGGGCTAATGGACTAGTATGGGTTTCCCACGTACCCCTGCCCAATCTGTTCAAAATGAGGTGCACTGTCCTTTCCCAAGAAGGTTGCATCTGGGTTTGTCTTTTTTCTTTTTTTGTCAGGGCCAGGTTTGAACCCACCACCTCCAGGATATGGGGCTGGTGCCCTATTCCTTTGAGCCATAGGCACCACCCTGGGCTGCCTCTTCTTTCCCCTTCAGAGGCCCAAGGTCAGTTTTGATGTACCCAATACCTTTTAACAATTCCAAGACAGAGTTGGGTCCCAAGATACTTTTACTCCCAGCAAACCCTGAAACAATAATATGAGAATTGCTGTCAGTAGAGAGCGTGCCCCATGCAGAGTTTGATGACACCAGTAATAAAAGCAAGAGAAATCCTACAATCTCCCATTTACATGGGCAGAAGATTAAAATTCCTTGCGTGCCTACCCAACAAGGAAGTCTTTATTTCCCTCTCCTTTTAAAGAGCTTGAGGAGGTAAGAGTAGACAAGTGAATGGCAGATTAATCTGTCTCATGATGTGATCCGGTCATTGGCTGAAGCCATGTTTACTTCCATGCACAGATGAAGCCGGATGCTCCCAAGCTTTGGCTGCTGGAACTTTGCCTAGGATGAACTCTGCCTGACAACTGTCCCCTGAAGTGAGGTAACTAATGCTGCCTGCAGCAAGAACTGGCTCCCAAGGACACACATACGGAAGCTAGCAGATGAGAACCTTTCCAAAACAACAGGGAAATAAGTAAACTTTGTCTTCAGCATCCTCTTGCTGCTCATGTGGAAGCTTTGTTTCTGCTCTTGGCAAAACTCCCTCCCACGGGCACTCCGAATCCTCCTGTGCTAACCACTCCAGTCCCCAGACCAAGCAGTTACTCTGTGGCTTATTTCCTTTTGTCTGATAAGGAGCTGACTGGTTGCTTCAGGGCTATCTGATAATGGTGTAAGGCATAACCCTTCCTAGGGTGTTCCCTTTTTAAAGATAGGCAAGGGTAGGGAGGGTGAAAATTTAGCTTCCACACAGCTGCCCTCTGCTGAGTGCTCATTTTTGGAGTTCTCCAGAGCTAGAGGCTGGGGCAGCACCCACAAGGTGTGCCCACCCCTCCCCCTTTTCTGTGCAATAGACAACCGAGTGTCCATCCTGTAGTGGCTTCTGACAGGTCCAGCTGTGAGTGGCTGTACTCCCTCTGCTGCTTTTTCCATCCCACAGTCCCTCTCTCTGTCACCAGGGAAAGATGGCTTTCTGGACTAGGTTTATGCAGCATCATTCCAGATTCCAGCTACACATGTCTCAACAAAGCATCCTTATGTCCACAAAGTATAGGATGCTGCCTGATGCAGCAACTTTTAATTTGAGAAGTCACAGCTTTTATGACAGCTAGAAGAGTCCTTGGAAACTATCCCTAACTCAATCCCTGGTTTACCAAGAAAGCAAATAAACGTCGAAGAAGGTGTTTAAATAGAATAAATGATTACCAAGCCAGCAAAATTAAGACCAGAATCATCCCCTCCCCTGAAACAAAAAAGTCACAGCATCTACCCTCAAAGAAAAAGATTTAAATCACAACCAAGGAGATTTAGATTCAGCATAAAGAACCCACTGGTAATGAAGATGATTAAATACTAGAACAGACAGCCACAGGGAATTGTGAAATCGTCCTCCCTGGGGATCTTTTAAAATAGGACAGTTAACCATCTGTCTGAGATGGTTTAAGTACAGTCCTGTCTTGGAAAATAATCAGATGATCCCCCTCACCTGTTGCATTTTGGGGTCCTGTAGGCATAGCTGGATGTAGGTGCACATGTCATGGGGACCCCAGGTGGAATCTGGGCTGTGTCCCCCACTAGGATTCAGGAGTACAGTTATAGACAGCGTGGGAGGCCCACAAGGACTGTTTGGATGAGGGGGGAAGGTGTCTGCGTGGAAGAGGTTTGTGCTGGGGCTTGGGATGGGGGGAGTTGGGAGAAACGAAGATGTCTACGTCTCAGGATCCCACCAGCCTGGGCCCCTATAATGCCATCCTCCCCACCCCCTTCCACGTAAATCTAAAGGGCTGCAGCTGATGCGGGCCGAACCAAGGGACTCCAAGAAACACAGGGACACCAGCAGCCCTGTTTTGTTTCAAAATGACAAAGCATAATATCCAAGAGGAGGAAAGACTAGTTTCCCTATTTCTTTAAAGAAAAATCCAGAATGTCTCTGGCCAAAGTAAAAATGTCAGGGAAATGGCCCCGTTTCAGGACTGCAAAGGTGGAGGTTTGGGAGCCACGGAGACATCCCCTTGGCCCTGAATCAGCTCCGCGGGGAGGGCCGAGGAGAGGCCACGCCCCCGGGACCTTGCGGTCGTCGAGCACCAGCAGGGGGCGCTCGCACACATTTCTCAGACCTGTAGCTCAGGCAGGACCGCTTTACCTCTTCACTTTGCTAGCTCCTAAATCTTCTTCCTTTTTCCCACAGAGTTTGGATTAGGTATTTCACAGCCTCCTGTACTTTCCTAATTATTCTTACACACAGAATTTAAATTGTCCTTCCCGCCTACAGATTCCTTGAGGATAGGAAGTGTCATTCACCACTATCATTTCCAGAGCCTGGCACAGAGTAAGCGCACTGAGAAATATTCGTTGAACAGGTGGATGGATGGATGAATGAATGGGAAACTCTGAGCGTCAATAACATTAGATGACCCAGTTAGTCTTTGCATTGTTTCAGAGTGATGAGGTATTGACGCAGCCTATCACCTTGACCTTCTCTTTGAGCGGTGTGTTCAGGGGGCTTACTTTAGAGTAATAAAATAGGAAGGATGATAATATTAAATAATCCCTGACTGCACCCTCAGTATCAGTCCTTCACCCTCTGACTGGAAACCTCCGAGGGACTGGCACTCAGCTCCAGCTGGGAGTGTTCAGTCCTTCCCTAGACAACTCCATGAGGAAGTTCTTTATTACGTTGAGATGAATCTCTATCCCTTTGACATCGTCCTTGTAGTTCTAATTCATTTTCTGTCATCTCACAGGGTAAGTGTCCTCTCTCATCCACATACCAGGGAGACTTAGAAGAAGGAACATGGTCTTTGGATCTAGAAGGATTTGGATGTGAGTCTTAACTTTGCCACTTACTGAGTGGTGAGTTTGGGAAAAATAACTGAACCTCTCTCTCCAAGCCTTAGTTTCATCATTGCATAATGGGAATAGTAATATCCATCTGATGGGATTTTTGTGAGGACTAAAGTGAGTCAGTGTAGTTTGAAGGTCTGAGATATAGCAGATATTCAAAATGTGATTATTATTAATGAGTGTTTCAATATATTTAATATATTATTTCCCTTTCTTTTTATGAATCTTGTCTTTTCCAAGCCAGAACATGAGCTGTTTTCACATCCTCTGCTATCTCCACCTCTGTTTCTCTATCAGTGTTTCCCTCAAAACATGCCTCCAGAGTCAAACTGTCTGCCATGGTGGTGTGAACATGAACTTCATTTTGTATGCTATATTTCTATGAATGGTGCCTAAGTTTACTTTATCTTTATTGACATCTACATCTCCTGTGGTTATTGGGCATTTTGACGATGTTACTCTCCTCTGCAGTGGGGTATTTGCTGGACTGTTTGACTTAGAGGAGGGGTGATTCAAAATAAGAGGGAACTGAAAAAAAAAAACAAACAAAATAAGAGGGAACTGAAAAAAAAAACAAAAACAAATAAGAGGGAACTGAGATATTGTTGTTGTCGTCTGTTTTAGCTTGAGGCTGCCAGAGAAACCTTTGTCTTTAGGATTACAGTATGAGTCATATTGAAAGCCCTGAAGACAATGTCCCTTCCCCCAAACCACAAGACCAGTGTAAGACCCTGGGAGACATCTACTACAGAAAAATGAGGGTGAAGCTCCATTTTCTGGGAACCTGTTTTGAAGGCATAAAAGTAGCCTGGATTTGGAAAGAAAAAGGATCAGTGTCCTGGGTCCCAGAGTTGTCAGATGCCCAGGCCCCAACTCAGCCCCAGAATGGGCTTGCAGCCCAGGCAGTGGCCACGTGCGTGAACAGTGGAAGCCTGCTGAGAGTGGCTGTCATGCCAGCACCTGTGTCAGGAGCCAGAAAGAGGGCCCAGCTGGGTGCAGAGCTGGGGCTCCACTGTATGGGAGATCCTGCCCACACATTCCATAGGGTTCCTTGTAAGTCAAGGAATGAGGAGCTCAGATTCCCTCCTCTCTGGAGGTGGAACAGGACAGTGGAACTCACCCACGACATTTCAGCTACACCGCTGTGCCAAACCGGATGCCTCCTGTCAGTGTCATAGTGTCTCCCCGGCATTTTCCCCCATCATCCTCATCTTCAGTTTAAAACCCTTTTGATCTGATTAGCAAACTTTTAATTTTTCATGAAGAATGCCCTATAAAATCAAGCCCTGTGGGGGTGTTTTACAGGGAGAGAGATCCTCTCTCTTTCCTTACTTGTGTCATTATTTCCAGCACAAGGGCTTCAGCAATTGTTAAATCAGAACCTAGTTCTATAAATATTTCTGATGTGAAAAGCCACATTCATGTTCTGTACTTCAAAATCCAAGCCCGAGATGTCAGCAGCATCTCAGGGATACGGAGTATGAAGAAAACACGGCACGATTATTAGCTCCAGCTCCTATCCATAATTCAGAGGACAAGGCAAGGTCACTAATAAACACCACTGAACTGTGTCTCCTTTCATGGGTTCTGCATAAAAATATTGCAGCCCCAGTGAACATCAAGCAAGTGTAATGGATTGGTTTAATTCACAACTGAACACCCGCAAACACAGTCACCTAATAATGCTCCTGTTTCCAGCCAGTTTTCACGCTTGCCATTTATTCTGAGACATCAACAGTCCAAACTTGGACTTCACTTAAAGACGCCTGTGGTAGGTTTGGCTACTAAAGAGAAAACAAGATGCCATCTCTATTTTTTTTTTTTCAAGTCTTTTTCAAGAGCAACTGAGTCGATTCTTCATATATGCCATCCATAGCTTGGGCTTCAGCCTCCTAGCTGGGTGGGCTAAATGCCTGCCCTTGGGGTAGACCCAGAATGTGACAGGTGGCAAAGAGATTGATATTCATTTTAGGAATCATCCATGACACTGAACCTGATGTGAGTTGTAATCAAGCAAATATTCATATGAAACCTAAAACTGGGAAAGCATGCAAGCAGAAAAGGATGGGTGTTTGAGACCACATGAATGTCCCCATATTATGCCAGAGCACATCTTCCACCTCCAGTTACCGGCACCCCAGCAGGCAGTGTTCCCACTCACATGAGTCACCCTCCACAGCCCGTGCAGCATGGGGGGGTTCCAGATGGGAGCTATGGTTACGCTGTTCATACCCCTGTCAAACACACACAGAAAGAACAACATAACTGTCTCTAGAATGGGGAAATAAACAACAAACATCGACTACTACATACTTGTGGTAAAGGTAAACAGAAGTTCCATAGCTGTCTCTTTGAGAGCCTGCCACCACTGTTCAAGAGACCAATATTCTTAGGACATCTCAGGAAGGATTAAGCAGGACTTGGAGAACTCACAAGAAAATTTAAACAACAAGAACAAAGAAAGCCATTGAACTATCTATATTCATAATGGTATCAAAGTGCTCCTTACCGTATTAAAAAAATCTGATGATAAACTATATTTGAGGTCTAGCCTGGGCATCCAGATTTTTTAAATCCCCCCCAGTGATTCTGTTTTGCACTTAGGATCTATATTCTAAGCAAAGGGAGCGGGATATGAAAAGAGATAGAAGCCCAAGAAGACTGGCTTTACAGTTTCATTTCCATAGTAAATAAGGATAGAAATGCAAAAACAGGCCCGGTGCCTGTGGCTCAACGGGCTAGGCACCAGCCACCTACACCTGAGCTGGCGGGTTCAAACCCAGCCCGGGCCCGCCAAACAACAATGACGGCTGCAACCAAAAAATGGCCGGGCGTTGTGGCAGGTGCCTATAGTCCCAGCTACTTGGGAGGCAGAGGCAAGAGACTCGCTTGAGCCCAGGAGTTGGAGGTTGCTGTGAGCTGTGATGCCACAGCACTCTCTCCAGGGTGACAGCTTGAGGCTCTGTCTCAAATAAAAAAAAAAGAAAGAAAGAAATGCAAAACAAACAAACAAACAAACCAAAAACCGATTCTTCAGTCCTCTTTTGTTCAAACAAAACATGGGCAAGGAAGGAAGCAGAGATGACAGGCATGTATTATCCTCTGGAATGTTTATCCTGGAGAACTCAGCACACCCCGCACACACACTTACCATGCTGCCCACCTGTGTGCCAAGGCATCTGACCCACCACTTAGCCAGCTCAACCCACCTGGACACCAGAGGGCTTGAGAAGGGAAGCCTGGACAGGCTCTGGAGTATCACAAGTTGTAGTTTCCCCATACTGAGCCTATACTGCTGAGAAAGGCAAAATGCAGGTTTGGACTCCCCAAAAGAGTGATTAGATATGCTAGTTCTGAGGAGGAGGAGAGGGCCTGCCCAGTAGGGAAGGACCAAGGATGGCCATTGGCAGTTTGGCAGCGGGTCTCTGGGTCCTTTGGTTACAACAGAATAAAATCTACTATTAGCAACTCAGATTCGGTAACCTCTGACGTCTGAGCCACTGTCCATCCTTAATCAGGGATAAGTTGCACGTGCAGAGACCTTTATTGCCTTCTGGCAGCAAACATACACCTGTGGGTTTTTACTCAAAATCGGACAAAAGAGAAGGTCAAAGAGATTAGGACATAGCTTGCCTCTGACTTATGACCTAAAATCATGGGCAGTGTCCCTAACCTGTTACTGGCTCTCCAGTTTCCTCCTGCCTCACCTTTGTCGCCTGTTTGACTGTTTTGACTCAACTAAGTTCCCTGAGTTAAAGTTCAGCATGCTTGGACCTACAGCACTGCCTGATCCTTTCGAGCCCTGGAACATGGCCTCACACCTGCCTGAACTCTGCAGCCCTTCACATCTCTGGCTCCTAGCCCTGGCCTCTTCCAGGCAGCCCTGGCCCATGCCTGTGCTCTAGAAAGATTAGCACAAATAGCCCCACCAGGAAGACAAACACAACTTCACAAGCACCTAAGGAACCAGGACGTAGGTCCTGAGTGTGGACGAAATGCTGCTCCAAGGACGCACCTCGAGAACCCTGGAGAGGGACCAAAACAGAGCAGGGAAGCCATGTAGGATCAAGAAAAGCAAGACAAAAAAAAAAAGAAAAGCAAGACATCTCTGTCCTTACCACAGCCCAAATAAAGACAACCCATAGCTTCAGCTCTAAAAATGAATTTTTGGCAAAGTAACCTATGAAGCTCTTGGTTTATGAGAGTAAGACAATTAAAAGAAAAAAATATCTATGTTGGGCAAGATTTTATCTTGACAGTCTTCTTTAACTGATGTAGAATTTGAAGAAATTGACTATAATTGGTTCCAAGGAAGGATGCCAGAGATTCCTCAGCAGTAGATCCATGGGCCTGATTAGTATGGTGATTTTATTTTTTTTAATCTCTCCTCTACAGTTCAGATGTTCATGTTTACTGACAAGAAATTCTCCCCATTAACAAATGGAACACCTCGACACTGTGGAATGACACTGTGACATATCACTCTGGTAGTCTGTGTTATGATATCGTTGCCAAGACCCAGTGAGCTCACTTGCCCCAGCGGGGTTCTCCTTTCAGGCTGGGGGTGTGTGACAAGAAGCTGGCAGAGATGGCAGTGATGAGGAGAGAGCCTCTTCGCTACTATGTGGGCTCTGCCCAACACCCAGATATCAATGCAGGCCAAACGGTCCAGCCCCCAACCATGCTGCAGGTGTCAGCCTCGGCACACACACCTGGGCATGTGCTCATGTCACAATGACAGGCAGGGGCCTAGAAAAGTAGATTCCACAAGAATTGCAGATGCTGAGCCTTCTCTGCCAGTGGCCTCTCGACCTGAGAAACCAGGGACAGGTTTGCAGTGACGAGTGGAACCGCAGCTTTGCCCTTTAATCAGTGACCGAGGTTTGCAGTGGAAGGGGAGGGAGAAGAGCAGAACAGAAAACAGTATCACAGCAGTTAGTTCATTCCAGGGTGGGTGATAACGGACAGGAATGGAGTCCTTTAACCAAAGTGCAACATCAAGACCATAAAAAGGAATAAAGGATTGATTGATGCTACAACATGGATGAACCTTGAAAACATTATGCTGAGTGAAAGCAGACAGACACCAAAGTCCGCATGTTGTATGATTCCATTTATGTGAAAAACCCAGAACAGGTTAAGTCCAGAGAGACAGAAAGCAGAGCCATGGTTGACAGGCCTTGGGGTGAGGGGGAATTGGGAGTGACTTCTTAATGGGTACAGGGTTTCCTCTGGGGTTGATGAACAATAGACGGTAACTATGGTTGTGCATTGGGAATGTGCTAAAAGCCACTGCATTTTATACTATAAACTACTTGATTTTATATCAAGTAAATTTCGTCTCAAGTTTAAAAAATTTTAAAGCAACATGAACACATTGGTCTAAGCAGTGAGAAGTGGTTTTGTGATAGAATACAGGCTTCTCAGGATTGTGTTCAGTGCCTCACCTTCCCTGCCCACCCCTGTTCGGAAAACCCCTGAAGCCTGAGCAAGTCATTTCCAATCATGGGGCTCCAGTTCTCACTCAGAAACATAGACAAGCTTCCAGTTCAAACCATCTATGATCCTAGTTCTCCTCCTGCCCCCACCATAACTGTTTCAACAGACCTCAGGGAACACCGCCCATGACCTTGGTCTTCCTCCACACCAAAGACAGAACGTGGGAGGATTGACAGGCTGCACTGTAGCTAAGGGAAAGCCACAGAAGCCCTGGACTCTAAAAGCTTGATGACACAAATGTTTAAATAAAAGCTCATCTGTATTATTTACTACTTGCCGCACACTATTCTCAGTCCTGGCATATGCATTGACTTATTTCATCACCATCACAGCTATTTTAGAGACAAGGAAACAGAGCCACAGGAAGGGAGACTTACGCACAGTGGTCATATGGCCAGTAAGTGGTGGAGTCAGGTCTGACCCCAGTTAGTCCCAGTCCAGCGTCCATATGCTTAACCTCTAGGCCCCACAGCCCCTCCATAGACAGGATGTGTTTTAGTTCAGGTTGTATTTTAGTTCTAAGATTGGTGCTGATAGGCCTATGCTGGCTAAACTGAGGAATCCAACAGTTAATGGGATAGATAGGCTTTCCAGATCCATCTTGGCCACTGCTATTGGACTTTGAGCAGATTATAGAACCTCTCTGGCCATCAACATCCTCTATAACATGAGAAATTAGACTAGCTCGATAGTTTTCCAGTTACTAATCGGTGGAATGCATTCTTCAAATTAAATCTGACTTAGAAGCCCAGTATCTAAAGCTGATTTTAAAAAAAAAAAACTGTTTTTGTTCTGGCTTACAGTGGAACAAGGAGGGTGTAGAACCTCCCTCTGTGTCCCAAGCAGTTCTGAGACACCGTCTTGGAACCCTGGGGACTCTAGGGAACACAGTTTGAAAACCACGTGAGTAGTCATTCTAAAGTTCCTTTTGATTATCTAAAAGCTTAAATTCAAATGCTGCATTTTTAGGCATTCTTGAACACTGTGGGCAAATTTATAGTTCTAAGCACTTTGCTCAAAAGCATTTGTTTGGGTTGGTGGCTTTGGGCAGAGGAGAGGAAGGCCTCAGGTAAGAAGTGCAAGGGGCTTCTTCTGAGGACACATAAGGATGCTCAAAACCTAAACTTCCCAGGGGCTCAGCATCCCTCCTAAATAACAGCTAAATGTTCAGGTCCAACTGGCTCTCCTCAGGAGGCAAGCTGTTCAGTTCTGAATCTGTGTGTTTACTCTAAATAACTGTAAAATTATTAAGCTGGATGATTTATTAAAGTTTCACATCCATCAAGGTTGTGCCATTAATTTTTCTTAAGACTTAACACTGATATCTCACTTGGTCCCCCTAATTAAACTTGGTCAATGAATAATTGATCAAAACTGTCAGGGGGCGTATGAGCGTCTCATGCTCATTCTGGAAAGATTGACTGACAGAGGCCTCCAGGAAGAGACCTTCTGCTTTAAATGCCTATGCTCAAGTGTACCCTATTCACTTTTCTTGCTCCACAGATGTTTATAAATTTAAGTTTGCTGCAGTGCTTGGGAGAGGTTATACAATTGCAATGCAATGTTCAAGGCATACCCATAACTCAGAGGCCAAGACAAACAGGAATATATTAATAGCAGCCATAACATAAAGATAATTTATCTTCACTATCTGGGAGCTGAGGAGATCAGCAGATAGACTGTTAAGCATTTAGGCATTAAAGCAAAAGAGCTTAGCAAATAGAAAAGGACAGAAGGAGAGAGACGGAGAGAAGATTGATCTCCTTTGGAAACAATGTAGCATCTGAGTCAATTAACTAAAACACAATTATGTAGTTATGGGCAACACCAGGCAAAAAGGAAAAGATATTCTTCTAAGCCCCCTTGCTCTGCTTTGTGAGTGGTACATACCATCCAAGGGGCAATGCCCGTTTTTTAGTACTAGAATAAAGAATATTCCAGAAAACATTTCCCTTTCCTTTACCAGCCTCCCCCACTTTCCCCTACTGAATCACTGTCTTGATTGCTGGTCTGATGGTAGTAAACAAAAAAATAACAGTTGCATTTAGTGAAATATCACAGTATCTTTCTGGGGAATGGCAAAAAGAATTAGAAAGCTATTTCTCCACTAACTCTTTTTTCAATTTGTAAAACCTAAAGGAAAACCCATCATGTTGCAGTTGTAGCTCTGCTTTTAAAACATGGCAGGGTGCATATTTTGATTGTGTATTATGCACTGCCCAGAATGTCCCCAACAGCATTTCATGAGAAAACAGTCCGACCACCAACCAAGCTGATAATCAACACTGCAAAGTCATGTGCTCACACACGGTAACACATGAAATCTTTGTAATCCTTTTTTTTTTTTTTTTTGAGACAGAGTCTCACTCCTGGTTAGAGTGCTGCGGCATCATCATAGCTCACTGCAACTTCAAACTCTTGGGCTCAGCAATCCTCCTGCCTCAGCCTCCCGAATAGCTGGGACTACAGGCACCTGCCACAATACCTGGCTAGTTTTTCTACTTTTAGTCAACCTGGGATCTTGCTCTTGCTCTTGCTCAGGCTGCTCTCAAACTCCTGAGCTCAGATGATTCACCCACTTTGGCCTCCCAGAGTGCTAGGATTACAGGTGTGCACCTTGCCCCCATGATCAACTTTTAAAAAAGAATATACATATGGTTTAACTCTTAGGAGTTAACGTCAAAAGTAAAATGTTCACAAAAATAGACATCATTTACACACAGTGTGCAGAAGTCAACGAATATTTATCAAATATGAGGTAAGTCATGGCCTTATGCAAAGGAGTAAAGGCTTCCAGCATCTGCAACTTGCCTGGTATCCAGTCACTCACCTTCGGTGTCTCTCATGTGCGTTCTTTTCCTTCATTCCAACCTGCTAACAATCCAGGTCCTCTTCTACCTCTCGCCTTTGCTAGGGCCATCAGCTGTTAGGGATCTGAATCTCACCGATCCATCTAACTTGAGGCTTATTCACCACCCCAATCGATCTACTTTTCTCTCCAAATCCAACATCATCCTTCTAAATCACAGATGTGACCATGCCCCACCCTCCTAAACAACCTTCCAGGCCCCTCATTACCTACTGGATAATCTAAAAGCTTGAGCAGGGACCCATAAGTACTTCACCATCTCATCCAGTTCACCTTTTCAGCATCTTGCCTATTCATTCTCTTCCCCGCCCAACACTCACAGACCTCTAACTCTTACCTGCCTCGGTTGAACATTTATTCTCACGCCTCTCTCAGCCAGAAACTGTTCCCATCTGTCCCTACTGTCATATAGATCAACAAATAAGACCAGCTCCTTCATGAAACTTTCCAACACTATTAGACAGTTGACTTTCTTCTAGTCGTTCAAAGCATTTTGCACATCTACTAGTAAGGCAAAAATTTGTTCAGCTATTGTTTCTAGTGATTGCCTTCCCTCTTCAGTTATCCTCAGGAGGTGCCAGGGAGGGGAATTATTTGTCTCTGTGTGCCCACTGATCAGCCCAGAGCCCAGCCCAGAGCAGGGCCTAGAAAATGACTGATAAAGGCATGAATAAAAGAAGCCAGGAGTTTACGCCTGAGGAAGGAAGACAAAACTGTAAAGTTACATATGAATAGAGATAACCCACAGTTCAACTCTACCATAACAGAAATAGGAGGGAGAACTAACAAGGGCTACAAAACTTCAGAGGCTGGCATTTGGGGGGAAAGCTTCTCCGAGAAGAGGTATCTGAGTCACCAAAAGATGAAGAGGATTTGAACCAGAGGACAGAGAACATCGCAGGTGTCTGGAATGTGGGAGAAGAGAGGAGAGCAGGAAGGTTCAAGCTCAGACCCATTTTTGGAGGCTGACTAGACCTCAACAAGAAAGTGTCTACCCTATCCATGTTGCAGAGAGTGCAAGTCTGGCATGAGAAAAGGTGACCACCATATCCACTTCTACAGTCCCTAACACACAGCACAGTGCCCAGCGTCACTCACGTACGGGGTGTTGGCCATGAAGGAAGACAGCGCTGCCCCACTATGCTGAGACACCACTGCCTGGTGTCAGCTCTCCCAGATGTTTTGGAGGACAAGAAACCCTGGAGCCTGTTTCTGCACAGCTGGAGGTTATTGTTCCTCTCTGAATCTAAGTAGGAAGTAACTTCCCATTAAAAGGGCCTTCTTGGCTCTGCACCTGTGGCTCAACAGGCTAAGGCGCCAGCCACGTACACCTGAGCTGACGGGTTCAAATCCAGCCCAGGCCTGCCAAACAACAATGACAGCTGCAACCAAAAAATAGCTGGGTGTTGTGGCGGGCACCTGTAGTCCCAGCTACTTGGGAGGCAGAGGCAGGAGACTCACTTGAGCCTAGGAAATGGAGGTTGCTGTGAGCTGTGATGCCAAAGCACTCTACCCAGGGTGACAGCTTGAAGCTCTGTCTCAAAAAATAAAATAAAATAAAATAAATAAAAGGGCCTTCTTGCCTTCATGACACCTCCAAATCTCACAGAGATGCAGAATTCAGGTGAAAGAAACCAAGTACCGCAGCATCTTGTGGATTAGAGGTTTTAGGGAAGCCAAGCCTGTCTGCTATGGGAACAAGAGCTCAGAGATCCCCTTGTGACAAGTGTATACATGACATTTAGTCCCTGGTAAAAGTAATTGTGAAGAAAAATTGATGTTCCAGTGCAATCCAAACAGCAACACAGCAGGACAATGAGAGAAGGCCCAGATTGGACCAGCACAGAGACCACAAACATGGCCACACTGCCAAGTTTGCACCAGCTGCCCAGAGGAGGAGGGGTGATGGCTGCCATAGTTGGCTTTAATCTTCATGTTTGTTGCATGCAAATCCATAGACTGTAATGTGTAGAGATCTGACAGATCGGGAGTACAGATCTCCCTTAACAGAAACTTTGGTTCATCTCAATCAAATCCCAAGACACAGACCTCATGTCAGAACCTGCCACTTGTCTGCCAGTATCCATTCCCTCACATGGTTGCCCAGGACAAAGACTACATTTCCCACCTTCCAGCAGACTAATTTCTGGTTTTCGGGCTGGGAGGGAAAGTGACAGGTGCAACCTGCTTTCGATTCCCCTTCTGTGAATGTGGTGGAGCCATTACAGGCCACGTAGGGGAGGGCAACACCCTAGGGGTGTGGGAGCAACAGGACAGAAGGGCCTGGGTGTCTGGCACTGAGACACCCTGGCTTGCTGGAGAGAGAATTTATTTCACTGTTACTTGGGGTTTGTATTATATCTAAGGATGTCATATACAAATACCTAGCCAAGTGGAACTTGCCTGACCGCCAGAGCCCAGGTAGAAGTCAGGAAAGCAGCCCCTGGCGCAGTTTTCTCATAGTGAGCCTCAAGTTGGCCTGGGTAGGTGGTGTATCACTTCCACACAGGCCTTGCAGAGGAGTAAATGAAAAGGCCTCAATAAATATCTCTTGATCGATTGAAAGCTTATTCTCTTTGAGCCAAGAGAAGGAAACCCAAAGTCAATATCTACCCATTTCCAAAATAAGAAGCCTCATAAAATTTCTGGGTGGATACTAAGTGCAGGACTTGGCAATTGCCTAGTGTGACCCCTTCCCTTAATTGGGGAAGATTAAGCTAGATTGAAACCCAAGTTTCCCAAATCTCAGGTCATTACCCTTTCCAAGACCTAACTACCAGTCTACAGGAATTCATAATATGAATAAAACTATTAAACAGGGAGACATAGTCTCAGGCACAGGTGTTATGCAGAAGGTGTTGGATTGATATGTGTTCTTGTAAGTTTCTCCTTTTCCTTAATTGGCAGCCATGGGCTGAGTCACATTTACTTAAGTACATTTTTGTTAAAATAGACTCGCTAGGATGGCAGGAAGCAGACATCTAAGGAGCACCGCCAGGGCCTCTCACAGCCGACTTGTCCTCGGACACTTCCTAAAAGATCCAGATGTGATTGCCCATCGTGCCCCTATCTGCTTTTATGAAGTATATATTCTTGGCTTTAATAACGGGCTGAGGAAGTGATGAAGAGAGCCCAGGCAGGCGTGGGGAAACTTTGTTAACGGGATTTGTTCTGTAAAATTTGAACTCAGTCAAAAAGCCACACTCAAAGATCCAGGCCATTGTCCCTGAGGCCACAGGTCCCTACCCCTGGAGGAAGCTCTTAGGCAGCAGGTGGAAGTTTCTCCTGGGGGCTCGTTGTTCCTGTCCACTGCTATGATTGTCCATACATTTCCTTTAACAGCAGACACGGGGTCTAAGAAGTAGACGTGACAAAAGCCAAAAATGTAAAGCATCCCTGTCAGAACTCAGCCCATCCTTTAACGCATGGCATTAAAGAAGCAAGGAAGGAAACCACCGTCTGCGGCGCACATCCCAGCCCCTGCCACTGGGGCTTTCTGCGTGTGATATCAGAATGGGGAGTAGGAAGCGTTGCCTGCAGAGTGCCAGAGGCGCAACCCCACCCAAGGGGGGCGTATTGTCAGAAGGATTGTTTTCTGACTTTTGCTTTTAATGGTAGACTCAGAAAAAGTTAATCTGGGGAGTTCAGTGCAAAATAAAAGGATAGAGCTCCCAGTCCCAAATTTAGGAATTCCAAGACTACAGCAGCAGAGCTCAGAGACCTTCTTAATGGAAGACTGAAAGTTGCATGTCCATGCAGCTAGTCCTGGGGGGACTCTACCTTCCCTAACATCCTCTTTATACTGGGTATCATGAGCGGTTTAGTTTTGAAGTACAGTAAGTCCTCACATTATGTCATCAACACAAACTTGGAAACTGTGCCTTTAAGTGAAATAACATACAATGAAACCAACTTTACTATGGGTTAGTCGATATGCACAAGAATTAAATTCCAGCTTCATGTGTCTGGTCATAAAAACATCGTAAATCTTCTAAATAAAGGCCAAAACATGTCTTATATTAAACACTAAAATAAATGTGAGCAATTTATTTAAGAAAGCTGTACATTTAAGAAAGATGGCTAAAAACAAGATAATTATGTACTGAATTATTCCAGGTCAGGGCCATGGGTGGTTAGAGCCTATCCCAGCAGCTCAGAGCAGAAGGCTAGAGCCACTCTGGGAAGGACACCAGTCCATCACAAGGCACATACGCACGCACCTGGGGCCATGCAGACACACCAGTTCCCCCACATGCACACCTTTGAGATGCAGACGTGGAGAGAATGTATCAACGCCACACAGACAGTGCCCCTGGCCAGGAATCGATGTCTTTTCCTCATCAGTGTTATAACGAAATGATGTTGAATGAAATGTTATTCAAGGACCAGCTATACTTATTATAGCCCCCCAAATTTACATGTTGAAAACTTAATCCTGGCTCAGCGCCTGTGGCTCAACAGGCTAAGGCGCCAGCCACGTACACCTGAGCTGGCGGGTTCGAATCCAGCCCGGCCTGCCAAACAACAATGATGGCTGCAACCAAAAAATGGCCGGGCGTTGTGGCGGGCGCCTGTAGTCCCAGCTACTTGGGAGGCAGAGGTAAGAGACTCGCTTGAGCCCAGGAATTGGAGGTTGCTGTGAGCTGTGAAGCCACAGCACTTTATCCAGGGTGA